>WEIU01017664.1:2184439-2207475 GCA_013389925.1 Aegithalos caudatus
TTTTTTTTTTTTGTCCAAAGAGCACATTGTTCTAACCCTGGAAAAACCAGCGAAGTTTTTAAGGGAGATATTTAAAAATAAAGGCATAAACTCGGGAGGATAATGCATCGTGGAGAAGCGGTTCGTTCATTTCCTTGACAAGTGTAATTTAATTTTAATTATTTATGATTCTTCATAGCCCGCCAGAAAATGTTCTGTAGGATATTTTGTAAAACTAATGAAGTCTTAGTAATAGGAGACCTAACTGGAGCCCTGCACAGAGCCGCGGGAAGATGCAGCTTGTCTCTCTCCGTCTGATTAATCCGTATCATTCCAGGGATGTTTTGCATGATTATCCTTTAGGAATCCCACCCAGGCAGGGATGCTGCTGCTCCAGTTGCGTGGGAAGTGCATCCCAAAGTTTTAATCTGGTTTTGCTGGGAGACTTGTTTTTTTCCTTTTGGTGTTGTGGTGGTGGGATGCTCCAGCGAGAGGGAAGTCTTGCCCTCATTAGAGCAGCCCACGGGATTTGTGATCCCACTGGATTGATTATAAAGTGGGGTTTCCCTCTTAATTATTCCTATTTTGATTTCTGCCCCCTAAATGCCCCAGGGGGTGAGGAATTATGGAGCAAGGAGGGAAAGTGCCTTGGTTTGAAATTGCCCAAAGGAGAGAAATGGGTGTTCCTGCTGCAGCATCACTTGGGGTTTGGGATGTGCAGGGATGCCGGAATTCCCAGTCCCTGAGTATGGATCAAGGTTTGGGATGTGCAGGTGTGCTGGGATTCCTGCCCCTGACTATGAATCAGGGTTTAGGATGGTCAGAGATGCTGGAATTCCTGGTCCCTGAGGATTGACCAGGGTTTGAGATGTGCAGGGATGCTGGAATTCCTGGCCCTTGAACATGGATCAGGGTTTGGGATGGGCAGGGATGCCGAAATTCCTGGCCTATGGATGGATCTGCTGGGCAGGTGTGGCCACGACAGCACTGGGCCTTGAGTGGAAACCTAAATTTAAATGTTAAAAAGCTTTTGTTCATTACTGGTGGCATTTCCTCCCCCTCCCCATTTGTCACTTGGAGCGGAGCTGTGACTCTTTTAATATCAAACAAATAATAAGCTCCCTCTAAAGTGATTTTTCTGACAAGGAGCTCAATATATTAAACTTTATCTATATTTTAATAGCCAATTTCACACCAAACTGCCTTCTTAATAATGTATTTACCACCTGGGGATATTATTCCAACCCATCTGGAAAGAATTGGAAATTAACTGTCCCTAAACTGAGTCTGTGTGTGCTTTAGATGCAGTGGAGATAACAGCGGTGTCATTCCTAGGGGAAGTGGGGGAGGAAACTCATCGTGCACCGAGCAAAATGTCAGCAGCAAAGGCAATAGCTGGCGGGGAAAAGAGTGCTCTCCTTCCTGCACCCGAGAGCCCAGCCCCAGCCCATCTCTGAAACATTCAGCCTCTCCCAGGAAGAGCTGAGAGCACCTCAAGAGCCTCTTCTGGGCTGTGAGAGAGGAAGGCTTTGGTTTCCAAGGCTGCAGCATGGATGCAGGGCTCTGGGAACGGCAGCATCGTGCCCAAGCTGCTGCTGGTCCCCAGCCACAGTGGAGTCAGTGGGCACCCAAAGGAAGGGGAAATTGTATTTTCTAAGCTGGTGCTTCTAATGGCAATTCTTCTGGTCAGGCAGTGTGTTTAACTTGCTCTGTTTTGGCGTGGATTGCTCTGATCCCATCTGGATCAACACTGAAGCCTGGGCAGATTGCAGCCTCCCCCTCTCTGTGTGTAGGTGTGTGTGTTTGGAAAATATCCCTTTGTTTAGTCTAAGATGTATTTATAATTACTGTTACTATTCGCTTCCTTCCCCCTGTTTCAAGGGGTTGGACAATTCAGCTCCCCTGGCACTGAGATCTGTGTGAAAAAAACATTGCATGATCCAAGCCCCATCCAGCTGGGCCTTGAACAGGGATGGGGCAGCCACAGCTGCTCTGGGCACCCTGTGCCAGGGCCTCACCGCTCTCACAGGGAAGAATTCCATTCCAATATCCCAAAAGAAACCTGCTCTCTGTCAGTTTGATCCATTTCCCTTATCCTGGCACTACAGTTCTTGATAGAGACCCTCCTCAACTTCCTTGGATACTCCCTCCAGATACAGGAAGTATCTATACAGGGAGTATATTTTGACTGTATTTCTTATCAAATTAAAGCCTATCAATGTCTGTCTAGGTGATGTTACTCATTCCTGGCTGTACAGAGCATCCCTTGCAGTGAGGGGACATCCAGTCCAAGCCAGAACTGCTCTTTCCTTTTTACCCTCAGCAAAAATTCCTTCCTGAGCTTCCTGGTTGTGTTTGCTGGGAAAGGTTGGCTGTGAGGTCAGGGGTGGTTTTTATGCCACACCTGGTCTTACATCATTTGGTGATGGTTGATAAAAGGCTCACAGAGCACAAATATTGCTTCCAGCATCCCCACAGGTGCACAGACTCCCCTCATACCACTCTCCTCAGCAGAAAAATCCTGAAGAATTCCATTGTTTCAAAGTTTTTCTTGAATGTGGCTGTGTTTGGAGGTTTGTTTCTGTTATTCATAAATTTCTACGAGACATCCGCCGCACCAAAGCAGATTAATCCTTGCAGTGTTTCCTTTTCTTTTTAAAATAATTAAGGGCAGCTTTAAGCTGCTACTTAAAGTCAGCTAAAACATCCCAGTTTTAGATAAAAGTGCCTCCTGTTTGTTGTTGTAATGAAGTAGTTTGACACGGAGATGAAAGTCTCTGCTGTTTGTGTTGTAAAAACTGGTTTTGACGCCATTTTTGAACAATGTCAAACTGTTTCCTTACATTTTGAACAAGACATGCTTTGATCTAGGGGAAAAAAAAAACCCACAGCCCCAAGATGTTTCAATCAGAATGGAAAAGCAGCAGCCCTTAATGATTTTAAAATAGGATCAAATGTTTCAATCATTATGTTATGTCACATAATGACACCCTCGTAGATGTGCTGTGTGATGCTCAGCGTTGCATTTAGCATCGGGAAATGTTGTAGAAATAATTCAAAATAATCTAAAATGCTGAAATGAAATAGTGAAATTGCAAAGTGGCTCCTTAAAGCGTCAAAGGAAAAATTCTGGTTCCTGGCAGTTTCAAAGTTGCTGAGCTCATCGGAAGAAAGTCTGCCGGTGCTTTTGGGTTTTTTCATTCCAAATCCGAGCGAAAACAAAGCGTGGAGGAGTTGAAAGCACCTTGTGAAATGGAAATTCTGCAAATCGACCCATTTTAGCTGTGATCCCCTATCTGTGCCGAGAGGGGAAGAACTGGGGAGGAGGAGGAGGAAAAGGAGTGGGACTCTGCAGTCTGCAGCAGTGCCCAGCCCTGTGGATCGGGGCTGAGCTGGTTTTGGAAGGGCTTGGGAAGCAGGGAGGTGTTTGTGCATCCCTGTGATAAACCAGGAGAGTTTGGGCCCCTTCACTTTTTGCCCCTTTTGCATTTCCCTGCAGAGGTGCCAGGAGTGAGGGGAGGGATGGGATGGGATGGGGATGGGGATGGGATGGAGGTATCAGGGTGCAGGTTCCTTTCTGCATGGTCCAATGGGCTTGATCCCATGGTGCCTGGATCTTTGGATGTTGGGAGCAGGCAGGTGATGACCACCTCTGCCACCCCAAACCATCCTCTGAGTGCCTGGCAGCCAGGTCAAGGAGGAGAGGGGCACAGAGGCTGCTGAGACCCTGCCAGGGAAGGAGATGAGTGCTGGCAGTTACCTGGGGACCCCGAGGTACCAGAATCCCTAACTTAATCAGACAGATAAGGGGAGCAGCTAGAGATGAGGCAGGAGCAGGAACCACTGAACAATAGGAGCCAGCCCTCCCGGGCCCTCGTGCTGCGACTGAGATAATAAACTATATAAAAATCTGTCACTGTGCGATAAGTGATGAATTAGAATCAATTATGTGTTTAAAATAATAGACCTCCCCACGGTGTTAGTCTCCAGAACGGTGATGGCTCCTGCCTGGGCTTGGCAGTGCTGGTGGCACTTGCTGGCACTGTCACCACCGGGCTTGGGACACCTCGTGCTTTGTGGCACCAGGGACCTCGGCAGCGGTGGCAGCCGAAATCAAAAGTGGCAGCTGAGATTTTGGGCGTTTAATTTTGCATCTCCTCCTGGTCCCAGCAGAGCCACGTGTGGCATGTGGATGCAGGCAGTGGATGCCTCCTCGTTATTTGGGATTTTTGAGGTTTGCCGTTTTTCCTGCATTATCGGCTGCTCCCTGCCTGGAGCAGCGATTTCTGAGCAGCTGAGTGCTGTTGTGCTGTGTTTTCCCCTCCCTCAAATGCCAGGAGGAGAGACAAAGGTGTGAAAATGCAAGATTAACCCTGTGAATCAGGCGTTAAGTGATGCCTGTGTTTGTGAGGCAGGAGGCAGAGGATCCTGCCTATGGCAAATATTCCCAACCAAGTTCCTGTGGGATGGTGGCATGGCTGTGCCTGTCCAGCCCAGTTCTAAATTTGGGTTGCAGGCAGAGCCATTGTCCAGAGAAGCTGTGGTTGCCCCAGGCCTGGTTGGATGGGGCTTGGAGCAACCTGGCATAATGGAAAGTTTCCCTGCCCGTGGTAGGGGTTGGGATGAGCTTTAAGGTCCCTTCCACCCAAACCATTCTGGAATTCTGTAATATTTGGTTTTCTGACTGTGCTTCTTCCAAAGGTGCTCAGGAGGAGGACTGGGACTGGGAGGAACATCCCTCCTGGAGGTGGTGGGTGTGTCTGTGAGCTGGTCTGGTTGGGAGATGGACCAGCTGACCGTGAAATATCCCTTCCAAATTAAGGTCAGACTTGATGATCTTGGATGTCTTTTCCAACCTTAATGATTCTGTGACTGTAAACCAGAATTCTGTGGTCATTTTTGTGAGGATCAGAGCCGAATCCTCGCTTTCCCTGCAGGAATTGCAGTGCTGTGATGTGTCATGGATGTGCTGCAAAGGGTTTTAAGATGCTGGGCTTAGTCTGGGTCCTTCCTTAGCACATTTCCAAACCCAGTCTTTCCAAACAAAGCCAGAACCCTGCTCAGGTGTTCTCAGGAGTTTGCAAAGTTCTTTATTGCTCTAATTAATTTGAGGTTTTTCCTACTGAAGGCAAAGGCTTTTTGCTGCCTTCCTCCACCCACATCCCATTCCTTCCACAAGCTGGGGAGTTTCCTGGCTCCCTGTGCCGGGGAAAGGGAAAATATTCTTTGTCCATCAGAAGTTGGATTGGAAACCTGTGCCTGGGCTGGTTTGCTTTATAATTTTGTTAAACAGCACAACTTGCAGCCATAAAGCCCTGGAAGGCTGTGCTAAGCAGGGGCATTGGGACCAGTGCTAATGGATTGAAGCGAGCTGCTCACCAGCCACAGGGGTGCCCTGGGATTTCCCTTTTGAATCTTATTTACATTCGGACTAACTATAGCTCCCAAGCTTGGCTATAAATAATTTCTGGGAAAGAGTTGTCTAATTAAACGTACAGCAGCAAAGAAAGTACTTTTAACCACAACACTGGTGTCCTAATGAACGTAATCACTGGATAGGGACAGCTTAGGAAACAGAACTTGACATCTCCCGGTGGAGGGAGAGAGATGGAGGGGGAAACCTACTTGGGGAGAATTCCCAATCAATATTTAATTGTGTAGCTTGTAATCTGCCTTAGTATTTTTTAAAATAAAATTAAAGCCCCACAGAAACTGGAGAACCTTTAAAGCAGATTTGAGGAGGGGGAGCCTTTCTGGTTTTTACAGCTGTCTGGGGAGGGAACAGCATCTAACTGCACCCACAGGCATGCAAATTGTTCTGTGCTTGGCAAAATTCAGGCTTTGACCAGGGATTTACAGCCTTGCCACATCCATCACAGTCTTCCTCCCTTCATTGGGCCTGAGTTTTGTTGTCTGTAAACAAGGAATACAGGAATTCCCCCAAACTTCACAGGTGTCCAGCTGTAGCTTGCATCTGGAATGCATTTTGAGAATGAGAAGTCATCAAATCATCCATAGTAATGGGATCCATAAAATTCACAGGGGCATGGAGTGACAGGACAAGAGGGGATGGCTTTAAGGTGACAGAGGCCAGTTTTAGGTTGGGAATAAAACCTTTACAACCCTTTACAATGAGGGTGGGGAGGCCCTGGAGCAGGTTGCCGAGCAGAGCTGTGGCTGTCCCCTCCCTGGAAGTGTCCAAGGCCAGGTTGGACAGGGCTTGGAGCAACTTGGGATAGTGGAAGGTGTCCCTGCCCGTGGCAGGGGGTGGGACTGGGTGATTTTAACTCCTTTCCAGCCCAAACCATTCCAGGAGTCTGTCTCAGCCCTGTGCCACGGTGCTGTGGGGGTGGGTGTGTGATGGGCAGAGCTCTGTGCTGTGGGCAGATGCAGAGGTAAATCCAGGTCCAGGAGTTACTCCATCCATCTGAGGCAGCAGAGAGGCTCCTGGGCAGGGCCTGATGCTCAGCTGGGAGTTTTTGGCTCCATGTGGGAGCAGGAAAGGTGTAAATGCCTGAAGGAGAGGCTGCCCACTGGCAGGATGGATGTTTAGCAAGGTGTGTCCCCACCTCCATGGAATGTCATAGCAGGTGCTGGGGAGCCACTGGGAAAAATCTAAGACTTGGCTGTCTTAGAGGGCTTTTCCAACATGAATGACTCTGGGAAAAAAATGATTCTGTGAAATGAACAGCTCTGGCTTGCACCTCACAGTGTTTGTGCTTCTCACAAGTCTGGGGCACAGAGTTTGTGGGCCACCAGCACGAATTCACACACCTCCACCTGGAGCAGCCACGCTGATTTGCACTGCTGGACCCACAGCCCCCTCCAGCTTGGAGGAATATTTGGGAATTGCAGCCTGGAATGCCTGTCCCGCTGGTTTGTGTGGCTCTGGTCCTGGCAGGGACGTGCAGCACTGCGATGCCGCTGCTCTCTGCTCAGGCAGCACCGCCGGCCCTTGCCCGGAGCTCGCTCCATCCCCCGGGAATTCACTCCGGCTTCGCTGCGATTAATCTCATCGGCCACTGGATGTCAATGTTGCCTCATCCAATTACGAGTGGGAAAGTCGTGGATCTTCAGAAAGGGGGAGAAGATGCTGCTGTCGGAGCATCGCAGGTTGGATGTTGTTTTCTTCGGCGGAGTTGGTTATTAAACACTGCAGAGCCACGTACGAAGGGGAGGAATCACTCACTGCTCTTGTTTGGCTCAGCCAGGGGAGGATTTGATCCCATCTGCATAAAGACTAAACCTTGATTTAGGATGAAAAGCCTCAGCAGAATGAAAAGCTGGATAAAAAACCCCCGTTTCTCCTTCCTTGAGGCACAGCTGAGGTGTTGGTGGTTGGCACTGCACCCTTGCGTGGTGTTCAGCAGGACAGGGATGTGTTCCTTGGAGCTGGGTGCAAGGGAGCTTGGAGGATGTGCATTCAGAAAATCCAGTTCTGGAAGGGGAGGATTCTCAGGAAGCAGATCTGGATTTAAACACTGCAGCTTGGCCTCCTCCCCATTATCCATCTCCCAGGCAGCCGTGGGGAAGCAGCCGTATCCTGCCAAGATTCATGATCAAGAACGCCTCTCCCCCACCTCCTTCCTGCTTTCCACAAATACTTCAAAGCCAAGCCTTGGGCTGGGGAACAGGTGTCTCTCTGCACACCAGGATGGGACATCTGTGCTGAGAGTGGGATTCCTAGGGAAGTGGAAGTCCTGAGTTGGGGTGGAGGTCTGCAGGTATGGTCTGGTGGGTTTGAGATGCACCTCAATCCTCTCCTGTGGTGTGAAACCACTCAATATGGACCTTCCCACAAAGAGAACCTGGAGATGCAGAAGCTCTGGGTGTGTCCTTTGCTTGGATGGAACACCTCTGGCAGCAGGATCTCTGGAGGGTTCCCTGCCCTCCCTCACACCTCTGCAGCAATTAAAGTCTGGACATTGCTCCCCAGAGCTGCCAGCCTGCTGCCTTTCTTTCCCAGCTGCAAAATAGAAGGAAAATGGATTTGTGTTTTCCATCCCTTTGGAATTATCACACCTCCCCCCTTCACGTTGAGTTCATTTGAGCACGTTAATATCTCAAGTTTAATGATAAGTCTAACGGAATTCATTTATAAGATAAATAAGATGTTATTAGTACATTAGTAGCAAAAAATGTGCAAGGACACTGCTAATCTAAGGTGAAAATGCCTTCCTGCGTGAAATTTAATTAGCAGATTGTGTTCTATTAGTGACTTTTATGGGGATTTCATGAAAATGAATACAAATAAGATCTGGGCAGCCTCTGCTGTGAAATGAGAGCCTCACTGAGCTACCTTCCCTCTCCCCACCAGGAAAACACAGATGTGTGTCCTATTCCTTTTCCAAAGAGAACTCTATGGGGGCAGAAAGGCAGCCTGTGGCCACCTTGGAGCATGGGGACATGGCTGAAGGGTGTCACAGGAGCTGAGAGTTCTCACAGTGAGGGACTCAGAAATATCCCAGCTTTTCCCTGTGCCCGAGCAAGCAGCTGGGCAGAGCTGCTTTTCCATGAAAAAAAGAAAGCTCTCCTTCGTGCTCAGAATTTTCTCCCCAGCCAGATGTCCTGCAGCAGGCAGCAGTGGTGGCAGAGGATGCCAGGTGCTGCCCAGGGTCCGTCGTGGGGACGCGGTGTCACCGTGCCATGTGCTGGCCTGCTGGAGCTGCAGGGAATGGAGCCCATCCAAGAACACCATACATATTTTAAAGACTTATGGTCCCCCAGCAAGCCCGAGGGGGTTGTGCAGCTGTCACTGCCAGGCTGGGCTGGAGTCACACGCTGCAGAAATGCTCTGGTGTCCCTTTTCTTGCTGCTCATCCTGCAAAGCCAGCACAGCAGGGACCCTGAAGGAGCTGTGGAGGTGACACTGATGCATCTTCCTTGGTTTCCTGCTGAACTCCAGCACTTGGGGTGTTTCTGGAGCTGGAAGGCATTCCCTTGCTGTGGTTTCAGGAGCTTATAGATGACTTGGAAAAGAAAAGCATCTTGGCATCAGCAACAAGAAAAGAAATAAATGGAAGGCTTTTCTGTTCTCAGTCTTTCCTGGGAAGACTGTCAATACATACCCTGCTTTGGGAAGAGTTGTCCCTGGCATCACCTCCTCCACCTTCTGGCTCCAGTCCCAGTGTGTGATTAGGGGAGATAGAATTCCAGGAATTCGAGGATGGTTCGGGTTGGAAGGGACCTTAAAGTTGATAAGGTGGTGTTGGGTCATAGGTTGGACTTGATGATCTCAAAGGTCTTTTCCAACCTAGTTAATTCTGTGATTCTGTGTTTCTGTAAAAACCATCCCATCCTACCCCCTGCCCTGGGCAGGGACACCTTCCACTATCCCAGGCTGCTCCAAGCCCTGTCCAACCTGGCCTTGGACACTCCCAGGGATGGGGAACTCACAGCTATTCCTCAGTGATGCTGTGCTGGCTCCTTGCTCTTGGGACCACAACCCAGTCTGGGATTCTTCCTCATCCAGAGTCATGCCAAAACTGCCAGTGGCTCTGGAGTGGCCAGGAGGGTCAGAGTCCTGGGCTGTCCATGTGATCTTTGTTTGAGAAGACTTGGGAAGGTGTTGGAGCTGCAGAGGAGCAGAGAGATCCCTTGTGCCCTCGGAAGTAGCACAGGAGGGTCACCTCCCCTTAGCAGAGCTCTCCCACCCCTTGTGCTCATGCAGGATGACTCTGGTGGCCCAGCCAGGAGTTTGAAGCTGGGGAGAGTCCATGAGTCACTGCAGGAGGCATCTGGTGGTGGTTCCAAAGCTCCTTCCCTGCCATCTGTGGGTGCAGGATCCGGCTCTTGCCGATTCCTTTGCTGAACAGCGAAGCAAATGCACGGGGAATCATTATTCATGCAGATGATCCTCACAATTCAATAGAGGTAATTAGGAGAATGATGGAGGAAATTAGCACTTTCTGCGGGTTTATTAATATTAATAAAATGATTCCACGGTTAAAAATAATAATAATAATATTCATAAAATAAATACATAACTGCAGAACAGCTCTGCCCAGCTACTACTAAACACCAGGCTGCTCCAGGCAGGAATCAACAAGCAGCTGGAATCAGTCTGCTGGCTTTTTGCCCCCTCTAAAGATGGAATCATAGAAGACAGAATCAATTGAGGCATATTTGGGGTCATTTCTTGTTTCCCACATTTATCTTCCACATTAGGGAGAGGAGCTGAAGCTCAGCAAATCCTTAAGGCTTTGAGAAGTTGAGGGACTTGTCTTTAATGTGCCAATGGTTTAAAAAGTAGGATGTTCTCTGAGAACTGCTGATGGGATGAGGGTGAAGGCTTCAACCTGACAAAGGGCAGGGTTAGATGGGATATTGGGAAGAAATTCCTCCGTGTGAGGCTGCTCAGGCCCTGGCACAGGGTACCCAGAGCAGCTGTGGCTGCCCCTGGATCCCTGGCAGTGCCCAAGGCCAGGCTGGACAGGGCTTGGAGCAGCCTGGGACAGTGGAAGATGTCCCTGCCCATGGCAGGGGGTAGAACAAGATGAGCTTTAAGGTCCCTCCCAACCCACACCATTCTGTGATTCTATGACTGAGGCATATTTGGGGTCATTTCTTGTTTCCCACTTTTATTTCCCACCTTAGGGAGGAGAGCTGAAGCTCAGAAGATCTTTGAGGCTTTGCACAGTTGAGTGTCTTGTCTTTAATGTGCCAATACTCTTTAAACCAGGATGTTTTCTGAGAGCTGCCTCTGATTCCTGTTGTCCTCTTGCTTTTTCACCTGCTGTGTACTGGTGCTGGCAGGAAAAGCATTCTCACATCTCCACTTGCCACAGAACTGGTGTAATGTGGCTGTGGGTAGATTTCCAGACTGTTCCCTCTGCTGTGTTTCCCATTCCCATCCATGGATCATGGATCTCTGCCCCCCATGTGCTGTGTACCCCTGGGAATGTTTTCCAGCTCCCTGTGCTGCTGCTGTGCCTCCAGATGTGCCTCAGGATATAGAGGAGGTTATTTGCACAGGGTGAGGAGATTATCAAATTAAAGACAGCACAGAATGCTATTAATGAAAATACATGACAAATGTATTTAAACATGTAAAAATTTAATTAGAATTTTTATTACTAAAGTCTTGCTACGAGTGCTTTCTGAAACCCTCTTCTTTCTGTGGAGATCAAGGCTGCGTCATTTTCTTGCATGCTAAAGGAGGATTTGGGGTAAAGAAGGGAATAATGGTACCAAATGTCTTCTGAAGAAGGCAACAGGAGTTTTCCTTTGGATCCTGGGTGTGGGATGAGGCCTGGCTGGACACATGGAATGCCTGTCTAGGCTTGACTCTTTTGGAAAGGCATTAATGGGGTTTTGCAGTATCAAAACACTTCATGGGCAGGGAGAGACACCTGGGCAGCCTCAGTGTCAGACTGAGGGTGTTGCTGAACTCTGAGGATGGCAGCAGGCTGTCAGGAAGGGCAGGGAAAATCCCAGATGGGCTGATGGATTTGTGGCTCCTCCATCCATGGGAGACATGCAAACCCAAAAAACTTACAGGGGAAGCAAAGAGAAGGAGCTCACAGCCCCAGGGTGTGTGCTCCCTGCCCTTTCCTCCTTGGAACACCTCTGATCTCCCTGCTGGGAGCACTGGGGAGCAGCTCTGCTTGTTTTGATTCCACAGGGAGCTGGGAATGCTCCAGCAACAGCTCTCCTGGCTGACCTGACTGTGCCAGTCTGGTGGGTGGTGCCAATTCCCAGAGCCTTCTCCTGCTGTCTTTATTAAATGGGAAAAGATCAGAGCGTTTGAACCCTCTCCTTTAATGAGAGATTGCGTTATATTAAACGGTAATTGCAAAAAAAAATCAGTTTCTATAATTTAAAGGAGACCTCACAGCCAGGCATGGAGGCTTTCTGCAGCTCCAAAGATTTCCATCTCAGGATCTGAGTGCTGGGGATCCTCATGTTCTCTGAGTTTCTGAGTTGCTTATGGTCAGCAAGGGCCAGGATGGGGACTGGGATGGGATTTCCTGTCCCATCCACTCAGGAGCCATGGCCAGGGCTGTATATCCTGCACTCCACTGGCAGAGCTGGTGAAGGGAGGCAATTATTTCCATTCTGGAGGAATTTGCAGGGCTGGCAGTTTTAAGGAGAGGGGGGGGAAAGGAACCCTATCTCCCAACTTGTAAATTAAGCAGATCTGGTTGGGAACTGTCACTGCAGGAGAAGAAATATGAAACCTCTGGGGTCATGTATGCAGAGTAATTTTTCTGAGTGTAACTCTACTTAAAAGTAAGGATATGATGGAAATGCTTAGAGCATTTTAAATGGACCCAGCAGAGATCTGCTTCAGCTCCAGTGAAGTCTGTGCAGACTTTATTGGGTGTTGGCTTTCTCCAAACTTGCTAACACCAGAGTTTAGTGCGTGACTGAGAAATAAATTGGTTTTTTCTCCTTATTAACTGAAAATACTCTCAGATGAAGGAGAAAGAACTGTCTCATTTAAATATTTTGGTGGGATTTAAGGTGTGAGGGCAGGGAGGTTGGTAATGTTGAGGTGAGGCATTGGGGTGCTTGCTCCCAGCTTGGGTCAGGGTTCTCCACACTGGATTCAGGATGGATTCAGGAAACTCAGGTCTCCCAGTGATGGAAACATCCCAGGGGTGAAGCTGACCTTGAAAAGCACCAAGGGTCAGGCTCACTGGCTGTGTGGGGCAATACACAACAAGGCTCGTTTTAAGGAGTGTAAAAAGAAACCCTCCACAAAAAGCTCAAAATGTGAGCCAGCCTCCCTTGGGAGTCAGTGAGGGCACTTCCAGTCCCAGTTCTGCTCCCAAGGTTTTCCCCTCTCTGTCTCTGAAGCGGCTGAGCAAAGCCAGCCTGGTGAACCCTGTCAGAGAAGCCCTTTGAAAGGAGCTGTGACCCTGGAGCTGTCCATGGAAGGTGTGTTGGATTCCAGGATGTGCTGAATTCAGGGAGTTCATTTAGGGGGAAGAGCAGGAGAGATGCATCCTGACCTCACCCTGGCATGCAAGCCTGAGGAGTGGCAGGGTTTCCCTCCCAGTTCTGAATTTGAATTCCCAATTCTAAAGACCCCACTTGGCTCTGCTGTGCTCCAGCCCCATCAGTGAGACGTCTGAAGGCTGGTGCGTGTTGGTTTCTGGCAGGTGGAAAAATGAGTGTGCCAAGGCAGAGGCAGGAGGACCCCAGAGGATGGTGAGCAGAGTGATGGATGCTCTGATCCTTGGTGCACCCTCTGTGAAGTTTTTGGAGCTGTTTGGGACACAAGACTGTCCCAAAATGTGTTGTTGCAAGGTGCAAACAAAGGGAGGAGGAAGGGTTTGGGGCTCTCCTGAGAGCAGTGAGCTCCCTCTCTGTGGGGGTGCTCCCAGCTGCCTTGGCCATTCCCTGGGGAGCAGGAACCACACACACCATCCTCAGCAGCAAATGCAGTTCCCTTGGGTTTGACTGGAAGGATGCAGACAGGGCAGGGTGTGCTCCATGGTGAAGGGGCTCCAGGCAGCCTCGGGACAGCCTCCTCCTGCTCTGGGGTCAGGCATCCCATTCCTGGTTTTAAGCACCCAGATTGCAGCAGGGAGATACAGGGAATCTGCTGCTTTTCTGCTTACTTAGGAGCATAAGGAATGCTCCAGATAATCACCCCATAAGGAATAAATAAAGCTGGGTTTGCTGGATGAATGAAGACTGGGCAGCTGTGAGTGCATTTGTGTAGGTATCCATGAAGTGTAGGCTCTCAGTGATCAGGATTGAGGGGTGATAGGAAGAAGAAATCTGGATGGAGAGGAGAGTGACAGCCAGCCCAGCTTCTCCTTCTCCTCCCCCATCTCCCTTCCTGCCTCCCCTGGATTTCCACAGTGTGAGATTTTTCACCCAGTGCATTGGAAACAATATCATGGAGCAGCTTTGGAGCCATTTGTTTTCCCTTTAATTGGCTAGTGAGGACATAACGAAGGGAAGTCATGCAGGGGAAGTTCTCATCGGTGCCATTTTTGGCAACAGAGTCACAACATCCTAAATTTATTTATTTAATTGCATTATTAAAAGTATAAATAAAAATAAATCCAGGAGAGCAGCCGGATCTATGCTTTGCATCTCTAAAATAGAACCATAAATGCCACGGAGCACTGGGGGAATGATTTATTAGCCTGTTATCGTGAGTGACTGGGACGCTTTCGATGGAGTCCTTGCTAATTTCTAACAGCTGCATTAAATCACAGATGCTATCAGCTATTATAAAATAATCACCCAGCGCTCTGCGAACCAGCATGAGCCCAGGGTCAGTGCTGGAGCCCTGGATTTGTTTCACATCTCAGCCCCTCCATTTCCTGCGAGGGTGGGAAATAAATAGGGCTTGTAGCTGCCTCATTTTATCATCCAGGAGTTGACAATAAATAAAAACCTCTATAAAACTTTTTTCTAAAAGGAGTTTCGACCAGAATTTGCAATGAGAGGAAACCTGATTTTTGTGTTGTGTGATGTCAGGACTCCTGGGTCCTGTTTCTTGTGCAGAAAGGGAGCTGAGCGTGCTGATTTATGGGGCAGAGGGAGGATTTCAGGGGTTTGGCTGCAGACAGGGCTGGAAAGAAGGGAGCAGGTCCTGTGGCAGTAAGAAACGTCTGTCAGCTCCTCTGCCTTCGCAGCTCCTCGCTGCTCTTTCAGACAAGTCACTTAAATTTCCCTGCAGCTCGACTGCCTTCCTCTCCTTTGACAAATAACGTGTGTGTTTATGTGCCTGGGCTCCGGAGGGGGTTAATACTTGGCCTGGAAATCTCTTTAGAAGTGCCAATTTGTAGCGACAGAGAAACAACAATGAATAGAAGAGGCTGCAAAAACCAGAAGCGAGCGAGCGGCTGCTTATCAGGATGGTGGCTCACAGAGGCAGCTGCAATAGCAGGGGTAGCTCTAAAGGGTGAAGGAGAGGGGAAGGGAAAAGGAAAAAAAAAAAAAAAAAGCAACCACAAATAAATAAAAATAAAGCAGTTAGGAAGAAAATGCTGCCCATCTGCAACACTCATGTTTTTCTTGACAGTTTTGCTTTATGTTGGAACAGCTGCTTAACATGAGAAATGCCAGCTTTAATAACGAGGAGAGGGAGGAGATGCAGGGATGGAGCTCCCTGGCTCATCCTGCTCTCTCGTGCTCTTCCCTGAGGGTGAACAGCCCTGGGCTGGCTCACCCTGGTGTCCTGGACCACCTTGTCCAGCTTGGGAAGATCATTTTGGACCCAGTGGCTGCTGTTTTGGGATCAGTTGTGATTTTGAAGCGCTGTGTCCTTGTTTGAATTGGTGGGGTTAAAGGGGTTTTAAGGAATAAGAAGCCTCAGGGTTGGTTGTTTATGGAGCAGCAGCTCCTGGTGACAACCTAGGCTGCTCCAAGCCATTTATCCACGGGGAACAACTCTTTGGAGGGACCTGGGGCTTCCAGGATAGCTGTGGGCAGCTGTTGCATTTCCCCAGAGCTATTTGGGTTCCTTTGTCCTTTCCTCCCTTGTCATTCTCTCTGCAAAACAGGGCAGTGGCTTTGCAGCTCGCAGGTTGTTTCCTTCCTGCGGTATCGGGGATTGTCGGGCTGTCAGCAGCCTGGAGATAGCAGGGATTGCTGACAGCAAGCAGAACTCAGGCAGAGCTGTGCACAGAAACCTTGCTCAGCCTTTGAAACCGCAGTCAAAACCTCCCCCAAGGTTACTCTTCCTCATAAAACACTCTTAGTTTTGTTTGCTGCAAACCTAGATTTTAATCCCAGCATCCAGGCAGAGCCAGGCTTTGAAGAGAATTGGGTTGGAGTCAGGAGTGAGTGGCTGAGGCCAGGCTGACTGAAACAGATGAATTGAAGCTGACCTGGGAAGATGGAGATGTTCCCATCCACACCCTGGCTGTGCCACTCGCATATTTATCTCATTGTGCCCTGTACCACTGGGAATAAATCAGCAGTGAGACATGCAGGGAGCAGCTCTGCTGCCTCTGAGAGCAGAGATCTGCACCAGAATTTACCCACAGCTCCCATCAAACTCCCAGGAAACTTTTCCAAAGCCTGCAGGAACCAAGGATCCTTCCCTCACCTAATGGTTTTCTCTCCCCCTCACTTCAGCCCTTAGAAGCAGGAATTTCAAAGGGGAAAAAACATCACCTGCACTGGCCACAGGAGGGAAGACTGAAAATACACAGAATTTTTATTTCTCCTGGGAGCTGCAGCATGAGCAGCCCAGGTAGTTCAGACAGGCTGAGAACAAGTGTTCAGACCTTTACCTGCACAACACGACTGCCAAACCTGCCTGGCAGTGCCTGGAGACAAGGGGAGTGTGGAGGGGTGAGGAGTGGGAAAAGGGCAATTTCCCCCCCAGTTCTGCAGGGATCCCACCCAGCTCCCTTCTGCCTTCCTGCCCCTGTCCCTTCCAGCAGCAGCACAGGCAGGACCTGGGAGCTCCCAGGAGCTGCCCCAGCAGTGAGGTGTTCTGGAGGCTGCTTTGTGTTGGTTGGTTTGGGAGAGCAGGAGTGTGTGTAGGTGTGAAAATTCCAGAATAGTCTGGGTTGGAAGCTCACCTCATTCCAGCCCCCCTGCCATGGGCAGGAACACCTCCCACTATCCCAGGGTGCTCCAAGCCCTGTCCAGCCTGGCCTGGAGCACCTCCAGGGATCCAGGGGCAGCCACAGCTCCTCTGGGCAGCATCAAAAATGAGTGGCAGGGAAGGGCTGGCCTGGGTGGTGGTGAGAGCCACAGGGACATTTGGGATTGTCCTGCCCAAGCTGAGAGGACCATGCTGGAGAGGATGAGGATATGTGGTGGGCAGAGGAACACAAGTGCTGCACTTCAGTGCTGCAGGATATAAGCCATTTCTCCAGGGAAATAGAAGTTTTCAAGGCACCCTTTATCTCTATGGAATCAGTCAGCCACAGTTCTTCTCTTCCCTCCCTCTTTATCTCGAATTCTTGACAGTTTGGCTGCTCTGCTGATATAAAAGGTTTGGTTTGGACAGGCAAATCCTGCTGCCCTGAGTCTGAGCAGGGCTCCAGGGTGTGCAATCCCTCACCTGTGCATCACATGGGGATGGATTTGCTGGAGGAACACCGGGTCCTGCAGCTCCTGACATGGGAGCTGGTGGTGCCAGCCCAGCCAGCTCCATGAGCAGAGAGGCTCTGGTGCCATCCAGGTGTGGAAAAGAGCAGCACACAAGGAGCAGGATGGGAAGATGGGATTTTCCTTCCTCTCACCTATGCTGGGGATGCCGTTTGGAGCCTCCCAGGACAGCCCAGAGCGTGGTGTTTCCCTCTTCTAGCACAGTGTAGGTGGCACAGCTGCTCTCTGATCACTCCTGCATCTCTGTATTTTGTAAATAAGCCCCGAGGCTACGTGATGGCTTCGTGTTTAGAAGCAGGAAAAACAGGGCAATGTGAGATCTATTTATTTGTTCTTTTATTAGTTCAGCGCAGAGCTCACAAAACACTTTGTGAGCATCTATGAAATGAGCCTTGTAATGTTCCCAGGAGAGGCAAGAAGAATTCCTGCTCCACTTGGTGGCTGGGGAAGCTGAGGAATCCAGCAGCCTCCCTGTGTATCCATGGCCAGGTGAGACCATGGTAGATGCAGGGGTGGATCCCAGATCCTGCTTTCCATTTCCAGTCTGTAATGGTTGGCAGGGTTCAAATGCATATTTCATTCCCAGGCTCAGCATCTGTGCTCCAGATCCCTTTTTCTGGTGTTTTTCCTACTCCTGGACTAATTTGGGAATGTGATTGTGCCTCCACACCTTGTCCCAGGGAGAGGTCATGAGGTACTAATGATGGAAAAACCTGTTAAACACAGGCTGCCCCAAGAAGCTGTGGCTGCCCCTGGATCCCTGGCAGTGCCCAAGGGATGGGCACTGGATGGGGCTTGGATAACCTTGGGATAGTGGAAGGTGGCACTGGATGTTCTTTAAGGTCCCTTATGGAGATGGGCCACCCACATCTTCTCTGGAAGAGGCCAGTGCCTCTCGCCCTCAAAGGGAGGAATTTCTTCCTAATATCCAATTTAAACTTGCCCTCTGGCAGGTCAAAGTCATTCCCCCTTGTCCTGTCACTGTCTGCTTCCCAGGGATGTGGGAAATTTGGGACAGGGCTCCTGGAAGCATCTCTTTGGCAGAGACTGCAGTGTGATGGGGTTTTTGTTGTGCTGTTTGGTTTGGTTTTGTTTTTTTTTTTCCAAGACAATGTCCTTGGTGAAGCAGCCTGAACTTTGGCTGTTTTGATATGGAAATGTTTTGGCAGTGAAGCAAAATGTCACATGTCTGTAATGGCCCCCCCATCCCTTCCCTCTAGAGTTGGGTTTTCAGGGAAAGGGACCACACAGGAGTTGAAAATTTGCCCAAATGCATTAAATACCATCAGAAATGGCAAGGAAAAAAAAAACTTGGCATCACAGAGAAAATCTTAACATTTTGTTTTCCTTAGAAAAAAAATTAAAGAACCCTAAACCATCCTGGATGGTTGTCAGAAATGCTGCAGGAACATTAAATCCGTGTTTTTCAAGCTTTTATGGTGATGTTGTGATGGTTCTGCTGCCCCTGGGTGTCCCAGCCCCTCCAAGCTTTGCTTGAGCAGCACTGGGTGTTCTCAGAGCTGGTGGTTTTTATTCCTTTAATATTTGGTGTGAGGACAAGGCTGCTGTAAGTGCTCCAGGTGGGTGTCTGTGGAGCTGCCTCGGGTTTGGATTTCACTTGTCAGGTTTACACATGCTTTAAAGGTGCCATATGCCAGGGTTCATCCGGGGATTGTAGCTGAGCATTAAGTGTAGAGTAATCCCATTAAAATCCCCAGGGATCCCCGTGCTGTGGGTCCTGCCCAACCCCAACCTGCCTTCCTACAATGTAATCCTGACTCCAGGCTGGGCTTGTGTGGCCTTGGGGGGATTTTATGGAAGAGGGAAGGATTTGTGTGTGAATTTAGGGCACCAGGATGGTGTTGGAGGGGCTACCTGAGCCCTGACTGCTAAACCAGCCCTGAGCCAGGTGTAAGTGAGGAACTTGAGCTTCCAGTCTGGATTTTCTGCCCTTGGGGCTCAAGTACCACAATCAATGTGAAGAACAAGCCACATTTTTTCCCCCACAATTACTTTAGCAGGTTGTTCTTGGTTTGGTGTTGTTTTTTTTTTTTTTCCTTTTGCTATGTTCATGCGATAAAACACATTAAATGTAACAGCATGGAAAATAAAAGTTCCGTTTGCAGAGAGAGCCTGATTTAATGTGAAGATAAAATGAGATAAAACAACTGGAAAAATTAAGTGGGATAAATAAATTCTGCTGGGAAGAGGCCGAGGTGAGAGAGGGGGAGGTGTGTGTGTGGCAATGGCCTGGCAGTGGTCAGTGCAGCTGTGAATCCCATTCCTAAGGCTTCCCACCTGGGAAAGGGGAGATGCTTTACCTTGTACCACCCCAGAAAATTGCTGGGTGCTCAGTTTTGTCCCAGGACAAGATGTGATCCTCCCTGCATGGAGAGGGTGGATATTCCTCCTGCTTTTGCTCATGCCATCTCTTTTGGGTGAAGAAATGAGAATATTCGGCAGCAAACGGGAAAAGCACGAAGCAGGGTGGAGGGGTGTGGGGGAAGAGGTGTTGGGAGGGATTGCCAAATATGCCTGGGAAAAATTAGCAGCTGCAAGTGTGCAAGAGAAAGGTGGAGAAGAAAAGGGGTAGGGACAGATGGAGAGAAGGAGGGAGAGAAAGAGGAGGTGGGAGGAAAGGGAGGAGGAGATAATAGTGTGGAAAGAAATTAGTAAGAAATCTTATAGCCCCGAGCCCAGACACCATCTGGATGGTGCAGAGCACTGAGACACAGCTCCACACTCACCATGGAGGTGTCACACATGACTTGGCCAGGTAGGGTGGCCAAGATGCTCAGGATTCCCCGTGCCCCAGGAGAGAGATGCCTTAAAAGAGCCCAGTTTTGGGGAAAAAAGTGCCAGTGGCTGTCTGCCAGCCGGGGACAGAGAGGAGCAATTGTTGTGAATAAAGCTTGTCTGGGGTTTCCAGAGGGAGATCTGGAGAACTTCCACTTCCACCAGTGCTGGAGGGCGAATCCCTGGGAGCAAAGATTACTCTTTGATTAAACAAGCACAAGGCCTCCAAGGACTGCTCTTCCCTACAGCTCTGCCGGGTTTTTGCTTTCCTGGGTGCAGCATTAACCCCTTCTGTTTTGAACAAGGCTGAATGGCTGACAGACAGCAAAGTTCATCTCAGAGAAAGGGAAAAAATAGGAAAAAAAAAAGTTCTTTCCCATTATCATTGCCTTAAGGTTTAATGTTCTTTGCCTGCTGAGGACAACATGTGGTGTGTTGTGCCCACTGAGGGAAGAGCTGCTGTCCTTGGGTGAAGCACATGTTGGTGGTGCAGCTCTGTCCATGTTTCCTAGCATCCCCCTACCCAGGCAGGTTTAAAAGGAATGGTCCTTGGATCTCTTTTGGAAGAGACAACATCCCAAAGGAGGAGGTGGCACTTGCTGGCCAAGTGTGCAGTGTCCCAGTGGTACTGCAGTCACTCCATCCCTCACTGCACTGATCCCAGAGGAGCTGGACTCACTCCCTGCTGCTCAGTGAGCATTTCAGTGTGCATACTGCTGTGTGGAGAAAGGAGAAATAATCTGGAAGGAGGGATGAGGCTGGGGAATGAAACCCAGGGTGGCCATCCGTAGGTCCCAGTGGCTGCAGGCTGCTTCCCAGTACGATACTGGAGCAGCACTGTGGCTGAGCTGCCTCACGGCCCCCAGGCTCCTGTCCCCTCACTAATTACTTCCAGGCCTGTACTCCCTGACATTTTCAGGCTCCTGATTAGAGCAACAAGGGAGAAACCTCGGAGGGAGAGGGAGGCCAAGCTGCAGCAGTGATAGAAGCCGAGATTGACAATCGGCGGGGAGGCGAGAGGTGCAGGGACTCGTCCTTGCCAGCTCCGCTTCTTTCTGAGCCTCTGGGATGATGGGAGAAGGTCAGGGCTTGTTAACGTCACTGTGAGGAGCAGGATCCTCCACTGCCATATGCCTGGTGCCCCCAGGGCCTGTGCCAGCCTCCAGTCCCTCTCAGCCAGGCGATATTTTTAGCCACGGACCTGAACTGAAGCCACCCTGTACAACCTCAGGTCTGCAACTGTCTTGGTGCAAAAGTGCCTCTGCCTCTGTGTCTGCTGACTTTGTGCTTCATGAAAAATTCTGCAGCCTCCTGGATTTCAAGTATTTTTTCCCTTGCCCTTTTCTCTCCCACGTGCCATCTTGCTGCCTTGATTTGATGGCAGTGCAGTCACTGGGGAGGTACCAGCAGTGGGACTGGGACGTGTTTGTGATGGGGTGGCCCAGAATACCAAGCCAGGAGAGGCTGCTCTGGCTGCCAGCAGCACTGCTGGGTGCCCAAAGTGGCCTCTGGGATGAGTGTGGTTGAGCCATGTCTCCTGCAGTCTCCTGCACAGCCTTTCCAGGCTGTTGAGTCCCTACCCAGTTACATAAATATGGATCACATTAATTTTCCATCCCTCTCTCTCTCCCCTCCCTGATGCCCCATAGCCTCTCACCTGTCTGTAGCAGCCAGTTTAGTTCTCTGTCTGTCCATTTATTCCCTGCCTTTGTATCTGTTCATGGATCCATGGCTCTCCAGCCTCCTCAGAGTCTCTTTGTGAGGCAGACAGGCTTTTTTCCCCTATAAATCTTCCCTCTCCTGGACTGCTCTGGCTCTGGCAGGCTTTGTGCCACATGCACTCTACATTTACAGCTTCTATCCCAAGGGCTAAACACCATTTTACCCAGCAGAGCTTGTGGTCCCTGCAGCATCCTTGTCCCCTAGAGCTCATCCTGCTGCTGGGTGAGGCTCAGCAGACCTGTGGTCTCACTGCTGGGGGCTGCCATGGGTTTGTGCTGGCTCCTGCTGCTCCCTCCCTTCCAGCAGACACTGCTCCTCCATACTACAGTGGAGCAGTTCAGGAAGGAGACAGTGTCCTTCCTCTCCCATCCTTCCATCTCCCCAAAGAATTCCAGGCATGGAAGTAGCCAACCTGCAGGTTCAGGGTTAAGCCAACTTTTCAGCAGCTGAAGAGCTTTCTGATAGAAAACTCAGCTCTGCTTTTCTCCGTGCTTCCCTGGCTCCCAGGCTGTCCTATTTATCCAAGCTGCAGCGAGCATCCCTCTGGTGCTGGAGCTGGTGCTGGGTGCCAATACACATCTCTGCAGTGCCAGCCCGTGGTAGTGGGTGTTTGGGGTCACTGAATGCCACTGTCACATACAAGGGACCTGCTCTGCTAAAATTGGGCTTGGGATCACTGAAAACCCCTTGCAAAATCCCTTTATCAGTTCTAACAGCTGTGTTTGGATCTCTGGATGAGGCCAGGGTCCTGAATTAGCTAAAACTCCTTTTCTGGTGGTTATTTTCTCCCTGGAAGGGGCAGGTTCCCTGGAATACATCAGTAAAAGAGGCAGATGTCCTTTGGAGGAAGCCTCCCAGCCAAGATCCAGCCTGGCTTGGGAGTGAGGAGCTGTGTAACCTGGCCAGCATGGGGTTAGTTTTCTTCTGTGGGCACACACAAATGTGTCTGGATGGCAACCAAGGTCTTGGTGCCCTCAGCTGCTCTTTGAGGAGATAAATGATGGTCTGTGGGGGTCTCCAAAGCAGGACATTTGTTGAAATTTATTGTTGATGCTCTGTTGTGAGTGGCAGGGTGGGAAGCCCTTGGGCTTCCTAATTCAAGGATCTCAATATCAGGGAGCAGGGACAGGACAGGCAGAAGCTTTGGTGCCTTACACCATCCCGTGGAGCAAGGACATGGGGACAGGACCCTGTGTCTCACAGAGAGAGAAAAGTGGACCCAGTCCCCCACAAAGATGTGCATCAACAAGTGGATGGGATGGCTGAGGGTGTGGGCAGCCTGCTGCTCTGAATGGGCTCTAGGGAAGGCTCGGGGCTGCGTGGTACGAGAAAAACCCCTCTACTGAAGCGGGTGAAGGCTTGAGGGGTCCCTGGGCTGGCTGCAGCCGCGGTGGCTGTGCGGGAGCGCGGCGCGGCGGGGGTTAATGTGCGTGTCCTCCTGCGCATCCCGCCCCGCTGCCTCCCGCCCGTGTGCGGGGCTCGGGCCGTGCGGGAGCCGAGGCGCC
>WEIU01017665.1:2804-21977 GCA_013389925.1 Aegithalos caudatus
ATAATTTCTAAATCCCACCTGGAACTAGTAGTTTACAGGTGAATTTGAAATGTCAGATATGCAGCATATTTTAAAGCTGCATTTCATATTTTCAGGAGCTCTGGGGGAAAAACCTATCAGTATCAGGGACTGGTGATTCAGATTTCATTGGGATCATCCAGATAAGTGATTTTATTAGCCACACACTTTCTTCTTTGTGTTAGATAGACCATGCAACAGCTTTATTCTGTGAAAACCACCATTGCTTATTCTGCTATAAATCTGAAATTAAAAAATAAAATCCATCTTAAAGAAACACCTCTTTCTCTTGTTCCACCGTACTGTATAGAAAAGGATGTCCATATTCCTTTAAATAAAGGCCATTGTGTTTTTAAGCAACTGCATTTAAAGGAAAACAGCAGTAATACAAGCAGTAATCCAGTCATTTGAATCCAAAGGCAACCTCTGGCTCTATATCTTCAATGCAGAGGCACTTTTCTCTAGGGTATAGTAATTTTTGGATTTTTTTTTTTTTTCCCCCAGGGTTACAGTCACAATCTCAGATATATCTTTTATTTTTGTGTTGTTAATCTGTACCTCTGTTCAGTGTGCTATATTCTGCAAATCCTTGTCTTTGGCATTACTGCTTCCTCCTCATGGACCACAAAACTTAGATTCCCAACTTAGGGTTGTGTGCACCCTTCTCATTTTACCAATGACACTACTGCACTGAGTGACACCACTTTTGAGTCTATCCTGACTCCATGTTCCTAAACCTTGTTGGTATAATGATTCAAGCCACTTCTGAAAATGCCAACTAGTCTCCAGAAACTCTGAGGTGCTCTTGAATACTCCATCTTTAGATCCTATGGAAGTGAAATCAATCAAATGTTCTGAAAAGCAAAAACAAGGCCAGAAAGACCTAATATTTTGGGGGAAAAAAAAAAAAAAAAAAAAAAAAAGGAAAAAAAAAAAAAAAAAAAAAAAAAAAAAAAAGAAAAAAAAAAAAAAAAAAAAAAAAAAAAAAAAAAAAAANCAACTGCAATGGAGACAGCAAACAAGTCCCACTTCCCTACCCATCTGCCTTCAATCCTGGTACTGTCACTCCTGGCATTGCTCCACCATGTTCATCAAGAGAAATACTCGTGTTTCTCAGTGTGAAACTTAGACCTTCCTGTTATTTTTTGAAAGAAACTTAGACCTTCCTTTTTTTTTTGAAAAAAAAAAAAAAAAAAAAAAAAAAAAAAAAAAAAGGGAAAAGAAAAAAAAGAAAAAGAAAAAGAAAAAGAAAAAGAAAAAGAAAAAGAAAAAGAAAAAGAAAAAGAAAAAGAAAAAGAAAAAGAAAAAGAAAAAGAAAAAGAAAAAGAAAAAGAAAAATCATCATGCTAAGTCTAAAAAGTTGTTTATAAGCAGATTAATAATAAACTTATGTATTGTTTATATTGCAGTAGAAATTAAAATATCATGTACTATATTTGCAATTTGAGCATCTGTTAAAAAAAAACAAACTCTCATGAATCTGCAGGAAAATCAATCACCTAATAATGAAGAAGTCATTCCTGTGTGTCAGCATGAAAGTATGATATGTTTCCAGATGCATTTTCCTTGGGTAAAGGAGAAAAATGCAACCATTTCACAGCACTTTGCCTTGCTGGACCAAATTTATCTGTGTTGTAGCCTGGTGATGTCAACAGAGTTACAGTGTGGATGAATACAGGTCATTGTTTGTGAAGTTGGCACTGAGTGCATGTGTGGGAGGAGAAAAATGAGATCTTCTAAACTATATTTGCAGAAAAAACATGAGTATGAGTTTAGACACATACTCCTATTAAAACTGCACCATAATTTTGCCACTGGAAGTTTCAGAACAAATGTGCTCCAAATGAAACAGAATGAGGGCGTTTCTCCAAGCTATTTCCTGCGCTGCTGTCAGTGTTACTGCACGACAGTGTGACCACGCGATGCTGGGTTTGGGATGTAGAACATGGGAACAAGGCTTTTCTTAGTGGTTTCCAGACCATGGATTCCAGCTAAGCTAGGTGTCCACTTTCTGCCTAGACCTTACCTGGCACTAATTAAAGTTAAGCAAAAATAAAACAAACTCCATGCAGATCTCTCGGCTGTGTTTGATGCTTGGTACCCTGGGGAGAAACTTAAGTGCCATGCTGGTTATCAGGTTTTCTTCAGTACAAAGATTCTTCTAAGTCCTAAATGTCATTATCTGAAAAAGGACCCAAGTACAATGCAGAAAGCTACAGCACAAGTAGTGTCTTCCTGTTTCAATGCCGTGTAACTCAGGCATTTTCTGTGCACCTCAGTGGGTCAAGCTTTCAGGGACTGACTCCAGGTGTGCTAAGGGGCTGTGCCTCCTGTGGGAGATCCCACTACTGGGCTGCAGAGATGTTCCTTATGACCTGCTTGTCTTCTAGACAATGGGGATATGTACTGTCATTTTCTTTGGGTCTTCATTGCCAAGTCAGAAACCAATGTATTTAACTTCAGAGCAGCAGCTTTGGGAAGCAGCAAGGATTTCTGGACGGATATATGCAATGCTAGGCAGACTACAACAGAACAGGTCCGACTGACACACAGTCAGACCAAAACTGATTCCTTTCAGAAGCAACTGAAAGGCTTCTGTGTTATCTCCTCCACCCCCTCTTTGTTCCCTACTTTGCCAATTAATGCGGTGCTTTGCAGAACTCCTTACCATGAGCAGCTAACCAGAGCAGAGAGTCCTGGAAAAGGCAAGAACTTTTGTTTAGAAGTGAGACTATTGTCTGAACCCATCTCTGTACACAGGACTGAAAAGAACCACTGGGCCTAGAATTTTAGAAGAAATGTAGTTTTCTCTGTCAATCATTCCTTCAAAATTGAGTCAGTTGTATAAAGCTGCTGTGATTTTTGGACCATATCTAATGCTTCATAATAATCCTTGGCACCAAAAATAAGCATATGGTCCTTATTGCTAGAAAGCGTGAATGAAAAATATGCATATTGGAGGTAGACCTTGAAATGCATTGGAGTATGCTGATATATGACAGGACAGTTTAAAACTACTCCTCCATTTCTAAAAAACAAACAAAACAAAACAAAAAAGCTCCAGAAATCCAAACAGATACTGCCAGGACAATTAGGTATTTCAGGTAGTATGAAATTCCTGTCCACAGCCCAGCAGTAGAAGTGTAAAGGAAAACATTTCCAACAGGCACACTCATTTTTCATAGCACATACGTACCTTACCTGCACTCTTACCCCGTGTAGCACACCCACCTCTTTTAGTCCTAGGGAAGCACCCACTGCTTCCTGCTCCCTCACTTAAGAAACAGTAAACAGTAAATTTGTTTATGGCCTCCACTTTATTAATAGTGGCAATCAGTGGAACTTTTATGGATATGCTTTGTTCGCTTCAGCTCTTGCTTTGTCTTCCAAGTTGGGAACCCCCACAGGACACTCATAAATGGACAAATTTACAATCTAGCTTGTGTAAAGTGCCCACAGCAGCATCTACATCCAAGTTGTCTTTGTGCTCATGCACCAGCTGTGATGCCAGAGGGCATGGGGTCAGAGCAGAGGGCTTCCTCTGGCTTTCTACAAACTGGGATCAGCCAACCTTCATTTATCTGTGGTTAAGGACTTGTTTTGGTTTCTCAGATCATGACTCCACAGAGCTGTTTGGATATTTTTAATCGAAAGACAAAGCACTTCCTCTTCCAAACTTGGTGCCCGCAAGGAGCATAACAAACTAATCATTCAGAATAATTAATTCTGTCAGAAAAATCTCTACAATTCTTACTAACGCTGAGTGTTTTGTAATCCTAATGAAAGGAAAAACCTGTCACTGTGATAATTTTCGATTGACCCATTTTCTTCAGTGGTTGGGGAGAAGGGAATGTTGTTTGTTTTTATCTCTAAGGACCATAAGCATGAAAATGATATCTGTAAATCTCACATTTCAGCCTTGCATTTCCAACTCAGCCTTCAAAGGAAACATTAGCTAGCCCAAAGAGCCAAGTAAGATTGTCAGATTGGTCATTTGTATATGCATAGCAGAGTGTCTTTCAGTTACCTGTGACTTTAGTTTCAAAATATTCCCAGGACAGGGAAACATTAGTTTTCTCAATTTCTAAATGGGAATCTGAGATAGAGAAAATATGAGCAGCTTGCCAAAGCCGTAGATGTAGTCCTTGCAAAGTGAAGGACTGGAATCCAAATTGTGAGTACTTTAGCCTAGCACTTAAAAGCACACCGTCCCTGCAGGTTTTAATGTAATACAAGAAGCTTAGGATTGAAAAACCATTTCTAAAGCCAGGTTTTATGAGAAAGTGTGGAAAACAAAATATTAATTTCCTACATTTGCCTAATATTGTAAACACCTAACTGCCAACTTCACTGAGGACTCTGCCAAACAAACACAAAACAAAACAAAAGAAAACAAAACAAAGAAACACTTAAAAGGGAAAATGCCTGAAGTTTTAGAGTTCTTTTTCATAATGTCATGCTTTGAGGTCATCTATTTTTTCTGTATTTGACAGCTGAATGTTAAATGTGGCAGACAGTTCCATTTCTCATTACCCAAGACAGAATGGTATAGGAAATTTGTTCTTCAATATGCAGCCTTTTATTTCTAGGTCACTAATTTGAATCGATTCCTGATCAATGGTGACTGAAAGGCATTCATATCCGGCAGCTGTTCTGTGGTCTGTGTTAAATGAGGGGACATCATAGTTATTTCCCAGCAGTAGACCCTCTCTCACCACCAGGACAAACTGCCAGTTTTCACAGAGAATCTATGGCCTGATTGCACATGGCACTTGCAAATATCCAAACAGTGATTAACCTATTTTTGCTCTGTTTTATAAGGCATGTATTTGTTTATTCAAGTAAGCCATATTTTTTATGGTAAGCCTTTTAAATATTAAATGGGATCATCTTGCTGCTTTTGTATAAATGCATTCTGCCTGCCTTCAACACCGTGACTGCTGTTGTGATGTTACAGGCAGTGGTCAGAGGTTGTTTCTTTACATGCACAATGAGCAGTGCTAAAACAAGTGTAGGTAGTTCCTGTGAGTGGGATTCATAGGTTTTAACTTCAGCTTTCTATGTGTCATCTGTTTGGCCTAAATGAATCATCCAGACTGCCACTGTACTCCAAATCTCTCCTTTAAAAAAATACATCCACAGAGGCTTTGTCCATATCAAGCAGAGGTGTTAGTTTCTCTCAGAATTCCACCTTAAAGCTTAAACATTTTTTATACTCCCTTCTGTAATAGCAGTGGAAACCCTCTATTACTGTACAGAACAAATCAGCTTTGTTTTTAAGGATCCATATATATTGTCTACCAGATATTATGGTTGAGAAAGACAAGTTTAGTTGCTATATTCATACTCTCCAGGTACCGATTCCTGGTGAGTTATTAAGACAATGTAATGCAGTGTGGCTTGTTGCTGGGTTTTTTCCCAAAATTTTTTCTGACCACTCTGACAATGACCTCCCAAAAGATTGACATAACATATACAATATACAGTACTTTTTCTCCCAAAATATCTCTGCTTTAAACAATGCCTTGCACAAATTACTTTCTGTCTCTGGCAGTGTGTGGAAGAAAAATCATTCACCCACCCACAAAAATATTCTGGCCTTTATTACCATCCTTTTTTCCCTTTCTCCAAACATGTTAATACCTGCTGAACAGAAACACTAAAAGTCATAATAACTGTCTACTGACACTAGTTCCCCAATATAATGAGTTGTTGAGTTTTTCTTTTAGCATTTTGATAACAATACTGTGTAGCCACATTGTCTGGTAGCATTAAAACTTGTCAGAGGAAGTGTATAACTTGGCTGTAAAAATTCACTGAAACTTGGCATAATGGATTTTAGACCAGAACCAAGTTTCCTTCACAAATTATTAAATTCTTCTTTCAGATTCTTTCCATGATCTAAAAAGCAACGTTAAATGCTTTCAAAGAGACATGTTGGAAGCCAGTAAACTATGATGTGTCTAACTATGCTTGTGAGAAGAAAAAAGAGGGCCTGAAAAAAGAAACAGTGCTTTCAAGATTTCATGTACAAACAAGTTTATGTTTAAGTAGCATTTTAAGGAATTTCATAGGCACTTACTTCACAGCCTCAAAGTTCGTTCAAGATATTGTGCATTAAACACACTTTATTATATGTTTTGGGTTTTCTGTTTTTCTTAAAGCCACATTTTTTACAATTTTGGGGGTTGTAAGGGGAGGTGCATGGTGATTACTAGTCTCTGTAGGTGAATGGAAAAACTAAAATAGAGAGAAATTATTTTTGTTATCCATTATACCTGTATAAACATGGGGTCTCTATGCTTAGAGTCAATGGAGTTACTTTTTTTAAAACTTTATTTGACCAAGAAGGTTATTTCAAATACTTATTATTTGTATTACCAAAGCAAACTGGAACATTTAGGAATGAGGACCACATTGCTTTAGGCATTGTACAATGAGAAAAAAAGAGGAAGATTTCAGGAGTCTGTGTGCTTACACTAGATGGAATCAGACAGCCTGATGGAAAGCCAAAGGAAACTGCAATAGCACTTTTTGAGGTCAGGAAACAAAGTAGGTTTGCATGAGTTCCTGGGGATTTCCTCCCACTCCTAGGTGGAGAGAAAGAAGAAAAATTGAAAATGCATGGCCGAAAATAGGAAAGGAGGTGATGGAAATTGATAACACAATCCTAATGGAGGTAGCAGCCAGCCTTTTAGTACTGATTATAGTGTCATTTAAGTGGGAATAGGGAAAGGCAGTGCATTTGTTATAGGAGAGAAGGAGGAGACAGTGCAAAGAGACAGAATTATGACAGACTCAGGGCAACAGATGGGGATAACGATCTTGACAGCAGCAGTCCAAATAGATATGATGAAAGCATGGTTGCAGTTGTCAGGAACAAAAGCAGAGGATACTGCAGTAAGTGAGATACGTGGCTGCAACACCAAAACTAGTCTGGATATGAGTTTTAGCTATATGGATGAGAAAAAAAGGCCTGTGCTTCTAACAGAACACAAAAAACGGAATTAGCAAGACATAAATATATTCTGCAAATGAGGACCCTTGGAGACACACCCTACAGAGGATGTTACTCTCTAGAGCTAAGTGTCAGGCCAGGAGTTTTGATTGCTCACTGGGATCAAAAAGAAGAGGTTACAGGCCACACTGGAGATGTAGATGTAATTGCTGTAGCCCTGAAGGTTGTGGACTGACTGATGAAAAGGGGAGGGAGAGAGAAGGAGAAAATGCAAAGGGAGAGTGAAGAGTAACAGAGAGGTGAGAGTCCCCAGCAGCTCTTGGAAGGCAGCTTTTGACACCATGTTCATACCAAACAGCATTTCAGCCTCATGCCCCTCAAGCAATATTTATGCACAGACTGCGTGCAGTACTCCTCATTCTATCGACAGCAGTTACATATGCACACAGCTGGCAAAATCTGCAAAATCTGCTCCTCTGATCATGAAATGTTTAATTCACTTTGAGATTTTTTTTTTTTTTTTTAAATTTAGGTGTTTCTGGGAGTATTTATATACCCTGAGAATTACTTCCTGGCACAGCTTTGGACTTTGTTCAATTTCTTGTGCTCTAGCTCCACTGATTTCTATCTCATTGTTGAGACAGCTCAAAATTAACATATTAACCCTTAAAATTCTCTGGATCTGATTCAGAATATGTCACTCCAGTAAAAATCCATCATTTTAAAGCATCTAATTTTAACCAGCTGTATCTTTATTGTTATTACATCAAGAAATTTAAAAACCCAATGCATTTTAAGCATGTCAAGCATGCTTAAATTTCAGGTTGCATTTAGCCAAGTTCATTTGGAATCTCCAGTTCTAGACAGAGTCCTAACAGTCCTACTGTTTTTCTCTTTACTTATCCAGAGACGTTTCCTTTCCTGAAGTGAATTTTAAATAACTATGGTTTACATTTGCATATAAATGCGGGTAGATTATGCATATAGAGTTTGGCACTCAAACATGTCAAAACAAAATATTTTTAAGCCAGATGTTCATATATTTCACATTTTTCCTGACTCATACAGGAAGAATATTCTTTTAGCATGCCTGCCTGGTATCCTTCAGGTATATTGATATATATACACTGGTGTCCTTAATATATGCTTGTTCCCAAAGAACGAAAAATCTCCCTATTCCTCATATCAATAAAAGGGCTTTTATTGATTAAAGTCACATTTATTCTAATGGGGTTTTTTTTTGGGGGGGGTGTTTTTTTTTTTTTTTTTTTTTTTTGTTTTGTTTTGTTTTGTTTTTTCTTTGCAAGTGATAAATCAAGTTACTTTTTCACTCTGGACTCCATTATGGGATCACAGTGGCTATACAAACCACACGGAGTTAAGCAAACAAAGGAATTTTTTCATTTTCTCTTTCATTCAATAAAGTTCCATTTTCTGTCACCCTGCAACCTTTTGACCTGCGTCCTAATGGCACTGGTCACTCAAGGGCAAAAGTTCAGCTGTAGGTTAAGTCTGTGTGTGTTTGCACCGGCCAGGGAGACAGCGGGCTCTTGCTTCTTCTTGTCTCCCCCCAGCCCCACCATTACTCCCCAAATGCCGGCCTCAACCCTGCTGAGCTCTCCATGCTCCAGACCTCCCTCTGTGAAGAAGGTAAGGAGGGCTGGGAGTGAGCTTTCCCCCAGCCTTTTGTTTTTCTTGCCGCTGTCAACAAAAAAACACTGTCTTATTTTCTTGTTCTGGGGGTGAGAAAGCAAGAGAGAACTATCCAGCAGGGAGGCACCACAGTCAGTGCTAACTACCTACAGCCAGTTGTGTCAATCACTGTTTCATTCTTCTTTGCCTCTAGAAGTTGCCTCTATTTCTGAGAGACAATATGGACCCCTTCCTTCTTCTCAGTGCTGCTAGCACAAATTGTCTGAGGGTAGTTCAGCTCCAGCTGTGAATGGGGAGCTCCCTATTGTTCACTTTACAGTGTGATTTTTCAAGGTATTCTGAAATTAAATGATACCTCAGGTGCACCCACCTCTCCCAATACCCTCCAGTGGGCTTTTCCAGCTGGCCTGGTGATGTATTGACACATTTCTACAGGTCACTAGAATCATTCATGATCTGGAGACTCACACTGCTAGACATAGTATTCCCCTCCAAATAGTTGACTCTGGCATGATATGTTGCCCTCTCTTTCATGAGAGTATGACACTGCTCAGTTTAATAGTTCCTCAAGGCAGCTCCTCTCAGCCTCCTCTTGGATGCCAGACCCTGACCTCTTCAGGCATCCCCCCCTTCACCACCAGACAGCAGGCCACCAGCCAGCCAGTGAAGTCACACATAGCCAGGGCTCTCTCTTAGTGCCCAGAGAAATGTTACATGAGAATTTAAACTTAGGTGGGATTCAGATTGCTCTGTTTAACTCTGGTTTAAAGTGATTTGTAAGGCCTGTGCACAAAATTATTAGACTATACTGAAAAGTTCAGACAGTTATCTGGGTGCAAAATGAATAGGAACAAGTTTGAGCTGTCAGGAGTAACTGAAGAAACATACAAAGCATTACTAAGTCGGTGGATTTTCAGTGGTGTCCACTGAAATAGTATTAAAACATCCAGGTATTCTAATCCCCAGGAATTTAGAACAGTTAAAATATCAACTTAAATTTGATTATCAGATGATTCATTAATTACCTGGTAAATGGCAAACTGGCTTCACTGATGAGGAAAATTGGCATAATGAATGAGAATATGACACTGCCCAGTTTAATAGTTTTTTGAGGCAGTTCCTCTCATCCTCCTCTTGGCTACCAAACCCTGACCTCTTCAGGCAGCCCCTGCTTCACCACCAGACACCAGGCCACCAGACAGCCAGTGAAGTCAAAGATAGCCAATACATATATTTTTTTTTTTTTTAAACAGGTGATTTGCTGGAGACATGCAGTGTAGGAGAAGCTTGCACCACTTTTGGAAGAGTTTCCTCCCTCCCTGGCAAAGGGGACTGGCAGATTAGATTTGCGTACAAACACAGAAGCCTCATTTGCAAAAATCCACCATACTGTTTAGAGACTGTCTATGATCCCAAGATTGCCTGTCTTTGGGATACAAGGACTAGTGACATCTAGAACAAGATAGCCATGCCCACCCTATATGGCAGTTTGTCCAGAGTGGTCTTCAGTACCTTGATTCCCTGAGATGTTCTTATTACTCATTTCATGTTTTGTTCCAGTTAAAAGTGCCCAAAATAGCCAAGTGAGTGTGTCACAGATGCCAGGGAGGACTGAAGTTATTCATTGCCTTCCTTAGTGAGTGCTCTGAAGGCCTGTATGGGTGTTTGAAGCTTGGGATGCTGTCAGAGGATTGTTTAGGACAGACTGAGGTCAGATTGGTACAGTCACGTTATCTGAAACGAACCCTATTTAGCCACTCCTGAGCTTTGTCACAGTGGCAGCTAACTGGGGCAGTCCAAACCAGAGTCAGGGAGTGAAATAGTAGTTAAGCAATAAGGAAAATCAGGGATCCAGGGCTTGAGGAGAGGACTGTGCCCTCTCTATTTTTTATTGTGGTAGTCGAGCAATCAGAGAATGCCTCGGCAATCAGGGGATACATTCAGTTACCCAAATATTGAGAAGATGCTGTTTCGGCTTCTGCAAATATGCTTCTCAGGGTCCAGGTGACTACAAAAGTCAAGCAGATTTAGTCAATACATGTGTAAAGCTGTCAGATAGGAGACAATGCCAAGGGGGTTTTTTTAAAGCCAAGGTTCCTTCTTAGTCCCCTTACTCTGAAAATTAAAGCTTTTGGGGAAAAAAGCAAAAATATGTATATCACAAGACTTAGAAACAGTAATGTTGTAAGGCAATTTATATGAAAATTTTACCTGGCAGACATTAGTATAGGTGCTTCTGGGAAAAGGAGCGCTATTTATATGTCTTGTTTAGCTCTATTTCCTTTTTTCAATATACATGAATATAGATATAGATTTTATAGATGTAGAGATAGGCAGATAGATAGATAAGGATATATATCTAGCTCTGATAAACTAAATTACTTATTGTAATTCTTTATCTATTTAGTAGATAGTGCTCCAAAGAACATTAAAATCTTTTCCAACAATAATAGATTTTTATAGATTTTGATCATTTTAAAAGTATTATTTAAAATTAATATTTCATATTATTAAACCAACACTAAAAAGTTAACCAAGATCACAAATTCATGGATGTTTCAAAATACATTTTTTACGTGAGCTCTTTCACAGAAAAGTATTTCTGTAGCAAAAACCTATTTCCCATTTTATAAAGGATTTACAATCTGATGATAAAATGGGATGAAATGCAGAAAGTAAGTTATAAATCATTAAATTATTTATAAATTCTTTGAAATATATATAATTGATTCTGAATACTCACCTAGTTGCAACTTCTTTTATGTTCATATATCCTTGCATTCCAGCATCTTTAAAAGTTGGGTTTATGCAACAGCAGACAAAGAAGGAAAGCTATTCATGGAATCATTCATCAGAATTTAAACTATATTGGATGCAGTAGTTACCAGTAATTAATGCACAAATGCCATTCTGAAGATTAGAGATAATCATAGCTCACATGCTGCCAATTTCACATGGATGATCTTTTTGTCTTAAGGAGGAAAAGCAAGGTAAAACATTGATGTACTCTTCAGCACCTAGGAAGACGACATTACTGGCCTTTCTATGCAGAGGTGATGCTGAAATCATCACAGAGGACAGCAGTGAAGTGTGAACGCTGCTTCCACCTCATTCAAGGCCTCGTGGTTCATTAGCTTGACTGGACCCCAACAGCAGCACACAATTCAGTTTGAGTGTGCTTCTCTGGTTTTGCTGCAGCTACAGCCCTGAATCTTGTCCAGACTCTGACATTAAAATCTAACTTGCACATATGCCTACCCAAACTGCAAATCCCATTCTAATCTCAACATAAACCTACCCAGGAACTGACCTAGAAGACCAGACACTGACTGGAGGTCTAAGGAGACCTGGTTTTCATCACTAAAGAAAATGCATCTTTAAATGATGGGAAGATTTTACGAATCAGCTATTAGCTCTTAACTAATGTGTTTTTTTTTGGAGAGCTGTCTGACTGTACCATTGTCTTTTCCCTTTTCATTGTTAATTCACCAGACCAAGCTGAAGGGAGATGTCTCCAAAACAGGTTGATTTATGCCAGGGAGACTTTCTGTACTGCTAAAATTGGGGAAGCAATTTGGCATTTAGTTTATACTTTTTACAAAGAAAAATGTAAGGCAGTGGGGAGAGTGGGGAGTAGGATGTGCCTGAAGAAAGCTAAGAATTGCTAATGATGGCTTGGCAGGACTGTTAATAGCTTTTCTTCTTATTCTGATATTCCATGTTGATAGCCTAGTAGCTTGTTAATTGATTTTTTTAAAAGAAATTTGCATAGTTTTTTTTTTTTTTTTTTTTTTTTTTTTTTCATGTTTTGCCATGATTTTGGCTATTTTCATTACCTCATCACCATTAGGTTCTGAGTATTTGCTGTCAGTGACACACGTGGTTAACACATGAGTATCTATGAATAGGTCTCTTTAACAGTACCCACGGGATAATTCTTAAAGCTGTCTGTCTAAAGCTGTCTTATTTTTACTAGGAAAGGAGGGGTAGTTTGAAGAACAACACTTGTAAATTGAATATACTGAATATGTGATCCAGATTGATTGTAGTCAAGCATGTTTCCTTCAAACCAGAGTTTAGGGTGACCCTATGGTGGGAACCTATAATGTACACTAAATGATGTTCCTATGGCTGTGAAAAAAATGAGGCATTCTCCAACAGTCATCCTCAAAAAAAAACTTTCAAAAGTGTATTTTTTATTACCCCTTTCCTGTCTGTTCCACATAACAAGGGATGTGTCCAAACTGAAGGCAAATGCAGGTCTACACCCAGATTTCCCTGCACTCCAGTTTGGTGGATGTACTGGAAGATTTAAAGGTTCATTCCTCACCTCTGCAAATGTTTTTCCCCCAAAATATGGGGATAGAACATGACCGCTTCTGACCCTAGTGTGCATCCTAGAGGTACTGGGGTACACAAATACAGGGCACACTGGCCATCTTGCTTAGCCTTCAGTGGGAGGCATCACCCAGGTGACTTAGAGAGACAGGACACCACTCTGAAGGACTGACTCAGCCATAGAAAGACCCCAAAAATGGGAGACAGGAACAGGGACTGGGCCATATCCTGTGACTGCCCATTTCAGATAACAGCCATCTTTGGAAACAACAGTCCAGAGGGCTCACTGCCCACAGCCAGATTTTGTTACCATTTTCCAGACCCCTGCAAGCTAGGAAAAGGACAGTTTGGGCCCATGAAGATGCTCATTTAGGCATTATGAGAAAGGAAGGCCAAGAGTCAAACCTCATCAACTTCAAAGTGTAGGAGTCGACTGGAAAGAGTTACAGCATTTTTAGGTGAGGTAAGATTCACTGTAAACCAACAAGTTTTTAGAGAAGACTTGCTCCAGTCTCCTTTATTTCTTCTCTGTTCTGATTGTTATAATCCATCTACCTCTTAATACCAACACCTAAATGTAGTGTATCTTATAAAGTGGCACAGGGGCTAACATAGAGCAATGAGTACAGGTATAAAAATTTCTCATTCAATTCAAACAATATTGAATTTCTGGAAAGGTCAGCTCCTGACTCACCTAGTGTTACAGTTGGTGTTTTGGGCTTTTTACTGTTTCTTTTACAATGTCTTCATGGTACTTAATGATACTTCATATTAAATTTGAATAAAGATATGATTTAGACCTGCACTTGCCTGTCTTTCTCTTTGTGATTGAGGCTTTTACATTAAGCAATTCCCAGGCACCCTTTAGTTGTGGATGTAACCCTTGTTGTTTGTACCAGCTAAACAAAACTAGTTCAAAACTCTGCCCATGGGAAAGCCAGAAAGCAAGTAATTGTTGATACTACTGAACAGTTTTCCTATACCTGCAGCAAATAGATAAGCTCTTCACAAGGTTGGACACTGTTTTCCAGTCAATTCAATTGCACAGATAACAAATTGTCAGCACCCAGCCAATGGATCTCTCAACATCCCTAATTTGCTGAGGATAGAAATGAGACTCCATTTGCCTGATGCATTCTGGAGTTTGATGGAGATAATTCTGCATCCAAACTGTCAGAGGAAAGTTGGAGCAACACACCATCTTCTTCCCATGCAGACAGCTCTAATGAAGACATGTCCTTATCCACTATTTTTTGAATGGGATCTAAGCGATAGTAATCCTGTTGTAACAACAGAAAACCAAAACTAAATTCATCCATTTTATTGAGCACCATAGATTGACTACAACAATAAAGTGGTAATACCTGTCCTCCAATGATTTTATCTTTATTGTTCACAGCTTAATTGTCCCTCTGGAACTAAGATATACAAATGTATTATTAAAATGAGACATCTGGCAGTGGCCCTAAATGCCTCTATGTCAGGAATTTACTATCTATTACTTATAACAGTAAATCTGTTGTGCACATCTGCAGCAGCAGAGAAAATCACATCTGACAGCAATGATACAAAACATTCACAAGAGCTTTGGAAAAGCACAAGACTTAATGAATCCAGGCTTTTACAGTCCTTCAGGATCTTCACTGAACCTGATCAAGCTGAAGGAACCCATTTTATGGCACTTTTCTCAATTTCAAATCAGCCATCATTTCTTGAAGCAGAACACCAAGAAATCTTTCAAATAAATAGGCCTATAATGAGCTCTATTTCATGCCACATTTTATGAACTGGAAAATGTGTAAATGTTTGTGGGCTTTGTGGATTGGAGCTTAGCTGCTTTGTCTACCAGAAATAACCTTAGATGCTCATGTGAAAAAACAAACCCAAAAAACTCCTAAACAATCTATATGGCCAAGATACTAGCTCAAAACTAAATCCGTTTAAAAAACATTTGTGAGATGAGGGTTTCCTTAAGAAATATCCAGTAGAATTCTCAGAATTAAAGAAATGTTAGCATTTTGTTACATATGTTCCATCTTACCCTAGGTTTATGAAAGAGCAAAAAAAATGCCTTGGAGTAAAACTCCATATTTAAAATATCATTCCAGCAATAAATTAATATAAGTTTTATTTGATGAGTACATAGTTTTGTTTTGTACAGTCCATGTTCCTGAAAGCCTGGTAAAATTAGAGATAGAATTTCAAATTAGAAATTCTAATCCTTTCCTAGCCTTCCTATACATAAAATAATTCTGTGTAAGGATCAAAGTTATAATAGGGAAAAACTAATTTACATCTTCATTTTAACCATGCAAGCGCAGTTGAATTTTTTCAGATTCAGTGAGGGCGTAAATGAGATACACTAGTTTGAATTCTTGCAAGACATCACAGTTAATCAATTTAGTCTGAACAGCATGCATAATGTTTCATGATATCTGAGGTATGTAGGACTTCATAAAAGAAGGGACTTCTAATTCATAAAATTAAAGAAAAAAATCAACTTCCTATAAAGAGCATAGATTTACTTTGTGTTTGGCAGTGTTTTGGTTTTGATTTGGGGTTTTTTTTCCCAAGATAATAATAATTTATCACAGTTATACAATAAGTAGCCATTTGGTGATCTTCTCACCTGGTAATTGTTTCTCGTATGACTGTCTTCATATGTCTTCATATATTGAAAATAGTGCTGTTTGATAAGCAAGCCAGAACACTGGTTTTATCTACCATGACTGATACACAGGTTTTTCTACACTTCTAGAACAAGGATATATTCTGTCATATATTCTGCTGCTTCTTAAAATCAGCAATATGTACTTCTTGATATAGACTCAGAAAATGCTTTTTTATTTTATAAGCCTGCTTTGGCTGGAAGTGGCTTTTATTTTTCATGACATTGAAGAACCTACTCCAATATCAATACATGTTTTATTGTCTTAATATAACACCCAGGGGAAATAACACTGCATCTCCAAATTCTCAAATTTTTTTTTTTTCAGCAGACCAGTAATTCCCCATTTGGGTGACACATATGACAAATAAATCATTAAACATCCCTATATATTCTAGATATGGTTTTGCAAGTCACCGGGGGAATACTGCAATTCTTTCTCAAGAAGAGAGCAGAGGCTGTATCTATGCAACAAGAGATACCAAAACACAAAAATATCTGATCAGGAGCGGGGAAGAAAAACCCTGTGAAGCTGCACAAATGAGCAAAAAGAGAGAGAATTACACACTGAGGCAAGCACATGCACGTCCTCCTGGCATGAAAGTGTGCTAGCTGATTGCTCTGTTCCAGGGATGTGCCAGCCACAGAACAAGCATTGCTCATTTCAATTGCCAGGAGCCACTTCTCGACTGGCAAACATCTGAAGTATGGGAGGTTTTTAGGAATATCAGTTTCAACACGTAATATTTTACCAGAAATGTAAGATAACAACAACAACAACAACAACAACAACAATAATAATAGTACAGTTTAGTTAGAGAAAATGGAAACAGTATGAACTTATGTATTGGCAGCATACAACTCTTGTTAGAAAAAAGCCTTTCTTAGAATTAATTGCTATTTCCCAGTGGCCTGTACAGTGGTAATAAGCAGCATGGTAAGCTGGCATTTGCACTTTCTCACATGCGTGTTAATTTACCAACAGATACCATGTGAGTATCCAGGATTAATCTCACATATCTCTACATTCTTTTACTTTTGAACAAAGGATGTGTGAACTCTTTTAATAATGAGGATTAACATTATTCCTGCGATGATTTATTTCTGATTTGCTCAAGATACCAGTACCATCCCCTGTCCCTTGGATCCAGAAAAATCATCTCCCATAATAAAGAATGAAGCCTTCTGTCATGTGGAAAGAAGCCATCAGGAAGAACAAGATTACAAACCAGCACATGGATGGGAAAGGAAAATTTAAGCAGAATGTATTCCATCAATCTGAAAGCTGGCATGTGCCCAAGAGTTAATATTTCCACTCATGCCATGGGATCTTGAACAGCAGCCATCGCTCACTGCATTTCTCTTGTATCTCAGCAGAAGGCAGATCCTTTAAACAGTACTGTGTACCTGGACAGTGGGACATGAGTTCAATATTGACAGAGGGAAGCTTGCCACCTACTGAATCACCACCTGAGTCGCCCTGCAGCTAAACCACAGATTACAGAACTGGAAGTGTGTGCTGCTGTGCTGGAAACCATTGGTGACGATGCTACACCAAGGTCTAAGGCAGGGAAACTTCACAGGTTTCAGGTTTTCTGTCTTGTGGTTCCTTGGCACAGGAAACATGAAGTGTACACAACAGGCTATAAAGTCCACTTTTAGTATAAACCACAGAGCTTGACGTGCATGAGGCTTGAGAAAATAGTTTCCATTTTCTGTAATAGTGATAGTGTATACAACGTCTACCTGTAAATGTAAAATACAAGCTTGAATTATCTAAACATCCGCCCTTAAGCCTCTCACAGCTGCAAAACCCCTGAAGCAGCCGAAGGAAGAAACATGGCAATGGTTAGTGCTACATTTGAACCACTGGAAAAATAAAGACTGATCCTTATTAAAAACTTAAAACTATTTGAGAGGTTTTTTCCAGGCCATTGAAAATGTTAAGGTGGTGGTGGTGAGTTGAGCTCATGTCAGTTTGCTTTCTGCTGCTGCTGCTTTCAATACTGTTGTATGAATTTGACCACTGCTACTTAAAGATTTGTTGCAAATGCTTTCAGAATGAGCTGTAGGTAACCTGGTACACCATGTATGCCAGTGGAAGCACAGAGTAAGAGGTAGGATAAACTGCATCCAGGCTTTACTTTTCCTTTACATATGTACAATAGAAGCATGATATGGCTAAGTAAGGATCCTAATTTCAATGCTGCACATTTCAATGTTCCTTTGCTTATCCATCCTTCCACCATTAGTTGACACCAAGCTTCCTCTGTCCCAATGTACAGTGATAAAGACACTCCCCGTGGTGCCTTCTGTAGGATTCCCCCCGCCATGCCTCCCCTCTAAGCTCTGTAGCTCTCTGTGTGATGCAAAGCTGATGAAAAGCACATTCTGTCTGGGGCAGGGCAGCAGCAGAGCAGGTGCCCCACTCTGGCTGACAGGCTTGGTCCTCAGCACTCCAGTGGGACTTGGCAAACAACGCTTGTTGGGGCTGAGGGCTGCAGCCGTGGTTGTTCAGGGTATAATGATACCAAGTGGTGGGAGTTAATTGTCCGACATGTCTGCAGAGGGAACGTGCTGCAAGCAAGAGGACAAGGACAGCATGTTCCTCTAGGGAAGGGTGGCAGCTTCCAGCCACCCCAGGCCAGAGATGGTTCAGGGAACCAGCCCCAGGCCTGGCTTTTGTGAACTCCTTAGACAGACAGGCTTTCATTTGCATGAAAATAGACTTCAGGAAGCCATTAAAATGTAACAAAAAAGTATTTAATGCCCCAGTGCCTACCGAGCTTATATCAACCTCCTTATTAGACCTTTCTTTTCTTTTTCTTCTCCTCCCCTCCCTTGGCATTGCTCTGCTGCACAAACAGTCCATATGGAAAACAGTGCAGCCTGGAAACACCTAGCTCTCCCTGTCCTCTTTTGCTTTTGGCTTTTGCAGCTGCTGTTTTCTCAGTGTTGTCTTGGGGCAGTTTCCTGTTGCCATAGCTGATAGCCTGCCAGCGCCTGCCCGGGCCTTTCAAGTGTCAACACTGCGAAGTTCGCTGCGATGGCCAAACGCTTGTTAATGAGATATAGCAGCTGGGTAGGGGTGAACCACTGAGATGTATAAAGGCACGCCGCTGGTGCAGGAAGCGATGCCTTTTGAATCTTTTCAGCGCTCTGAAAGCATTCAAATCAAAGAGGGTATGTTGTATTCATTAATAAACCAAAGTTCCCATGCAACTGTGTTAAAGCCAGGAGTTTAACTTCGCTATGGACAGGTGATTTTTTCAACAGTGTTTAACACCGGAAGACAAAGGGCAAGAAAACAAGAGTTTATGTACTGCCAAAGGCATTACTTCCCTATCTTACAGCCAGACAGAATTGTTAAACTGAGATAGGTATTTGCCATTTCCTGACAATAAAAGCTTCTCTTTTTTTCTTTTATTTTTATGCTTCAAAGCTCGCAGCAGCCTGCTTGATCTCCTTCTTTCACACTTTTTTTAGAGCCGCTTCTTAATTTTTTGAAAACTGTGATTAAAAGCTAGAATTAAAAAAA
>WEIU01017665.1:22025-50829 GCA_013389925.1 Aegithalos caudatus
AAGACAACTTGTTAAAAAAAAAGCCAAAGAGCCTATAGACAGGATTAATGACCAAAGCTGCTTTCATTCAACTGAAGCAGTCCATGTGATCTGTAGTCTGCATCTGTTTTGCTATAGCAGAACATAGGAGTGCCCAACAGCTGGGCAAAACAGGCAGAAAGCAAAAAACAAAAGAAACTAGCATACAGAGTAAAGTTTTAAAGGCAACATGAGCCAAAGAGCACCTTAAAAATTTCTAGTATTTATTTTTAATTGGGTTGAGACTTTTTTCATTTTATATATATATATATATTTTTTTTTTTTTNCAGGGGCAGCTGGGGAAAAGATTGAATGCTAAGAAAACATGTTTAAAACTGAAACAACCACAGTAGTAATAGTGACAAAATTGCTTTGGAAAAGTTAAACAAAAGAAGTGTTAGGAACAGGAAAGGGCCATATGGCTCGACAGGCCTGCCATTTTCTGGTTTATCTTAATTGTTTCCCTCACTTCTCCTCAAATGAATACAAGTGTCTCAGACTCATTTATATGCTTTCATTTCCCTTTCACAGTAAGTTGTTCCAAGGTAATTTAAGCCAAGCTGCTTAAGTGATATTTAGCTATGTGACTGTTTAGAGAACAGCAGTTTAGCTATATTCATCAGCCCAACACAGTTACTGTACTTGTTTTTGGAATTTAGTTACACCAACCAGCTACCTACTGACTGGCTCTCTTTGGGGTAAGCTAAGTCAGGCAGACCCTGACCCAGAAGCTTCTGTTGGGATCAAGAAGGGTTATCCTATTCACCTTCAAAGAACTTAACTTTGATACAGGCATATTCTTTCACTCTAAAATTTAATTCCAGTGAAATATAAAGGGTTTGGGTGGGTTTGGTTTTCTTTACAGAAATGTAGGCATTTAATTTATATTTTTCTGAAAGATTCATTTTAAGGCAGTCATCTATTACATTCTTGTAACTGATACGACAGATGAAACTTGAATTTCCCCGTAAAACTCCCAAAAAAGATTTTCTACCAGACTCTGTCTCTGTTGGGAGAGAGAAAGCACACTGAGGCTTAAAGGATATTTTTTACATGTGAAAAATTGTTCCAAATAGAAGGTTTAAAATCAGGCCAGCCCAACGCAGACACCCTGACCATTTTGGCCTAGATTTTATCTGTTGTGATTCCTGTGCTGCCTACTTCGTCACACAGACTTCTGTGACTGAAGAAGGCGTGGAAAGGCATCAAAGGAAGGTGCATTTAGATGTCTGAGGATGGCCACTATGTAAAAAAGGACCCTAAGTCAGGCAGGAAAGAAAATCAAAACAAAACACTTCCTATTAATAATAACATCAAGTGTAACCATGGCAAGCTGTTAAGCCTTTAAATAAACATACCATGGCAAGCTGAAGCATAAGTTTCAACCAGCTTGTTAGAACACAGTCCTCTGCCATGACAGAAGTTAAGATGTTCTGCATGCACGAAGCTTGTGCCAGGGCATAATCCACATTTTGGCTACTCTGGCTACTCAGGGTAATCAGCAGATTAGTGGAGGAGCACTGTTAATGGAGGAAGACAGGCCTTTTCTCATCTTCAGGATCTTTTCAACCTCAGAAACTGCTGACTTGCAGAATCTACTCAGAAAACTCTTGTTCAGACACAAGGCAGTAAATTTTCTCATTCTTACAAAAGATAATGAATGATTAATAAATTAGTCAATTCAGTGAATGTCTGGCCTATGCTTCTCCCCATAGAGCATCAAGAAGATAATTGCAGCAGTGGGGACTCAGAAAGGAAGGACAGACATCTGTTGAGGGATAGTGGAGATCATGTTTTAAAAATAACTTCTGTAGGTTCACCCACTTAACAGAAGAAAAGAGGGGGAGGAGGGAAGGATTTTCATGTCAGCAGCTTTACTGGGTGCTTAAAACAAGGCAGGAATATAAATATATATTTCTTCTTCCACCACAGTTTCACCCACAGGTGAGACTTCTAGTTTGCCCAGACCAGAATTCTTGCCTTCAGCAGAATATTTAAGTGAAAGGAGGTGAAATAGAAACCAAAATATTCCTAGACCTATCTACTGTTTTTTTACCTTTTTCTGTCTATTTTTTAAATGTTCACAAAACTATCAAATGTGTAACTCAGTATCCCTGAAAATCAGGGGAAAGGTTAACAGAGATAACTGCTGATGCTCTCCCAGACAATGAGTTTGCAAAGGTAGGGAGAGTGTAAACTCTTTTCAGAGACAACCTCCTCAAATAGGATAAAACATTTTTAAGGTCCTCTGAAAAGAATATCATGAAGCATGGTTACTGTCCTTTGGAATCACTTGCATTTGCTACACATTTTAATTGATTATTTATATATATATATATNTCACAGTAAGGGATGGAAGTTGAGGACAAACAGCTTTTATGCATCCCCGAAACACTGTCTAATTTTCTCATAACACAGCACTGTGCTTTCTGATGAAACTCAGGATACATCTGTTCCTAAACCTAGGCTTAGTTCCTAAGCTTAGCTTTGTCATAAAATCTCCAAATCATGGCTTTTTCCATATTAAATGCAGTCTGCATTTGCACTTCTGAATGTACATGGCTTATATCACAGTACCAGCATGAGATTTATGCTCCAAATGCATTGTCATTTCCTTTGGATGTGTGAGATTTTCTAAATTGCACAGACTGTGACTGGTTCCTTCCTTGCTTATGTTAGCTTGGATCCTGTTCTCAGCTTACCCTTTCTAAACTTAACTTAAATGTTGTTTCTGATATGTCTTCCTCATCTCTTTGGTTTATTAGATATTTCCCCTGACTTTAGATACATAACAAGACCACTGTTAAATGCCAACTCCTGAGCATGAGGAAGCACATCTCTTCCCCATATTTTTTCTTGGCAACTTAATGAAAAAGCCACACCTTGATGAAAAAGCTGCACACACACATTCACCATCTTTCTTCTTTCATTCCAAGGACTGTAGCTTTATTTGTGCATGTTTGTAATGTCCCTGTTTCAGAGAAAGACAGACTGAGCCCATAAGGATCTCAAACTCTCCTGTATTCCTAAAATAAACTCCTCTGTATCCCTGCAGTTTCCTTCAGTTTGCTTTCCTGCAAGCTTTCAGGCCTAATCATTCCCTCAAGGAAGTGAAGATTCTGAATGCCTGCATCTAAAACAGGCATTTGGGGCATTTCCTCAGGCGAACACTACAAGATGTTTTACACCCCCTTCTCAGAGAGAGCCTGCAATAAGCTGTGTGGACTATGGGGAGGAATGCTGGAGGGAATCCCAACGTTATGTTAGATCTGCCAACCTGACAGGTTCAACAGAAACCTCTGAAATTTCCTATCCCTATGCAGTGACCCGTGGCAAATCTGCATGACAATGTATTGTGTAATTGCAGGAAGCCGGTGCAATATCATTCAGCAACAGGAAGCTTGGGAACTGTTTACAGCCACCACCACCACCAGTGACAAAACCTGTCATTACCTTGTGCACTGTTTCTTCAGAAACATGGATGCAATTGCAAAGTCTTATCACTCAGCTATATAGGGAAGATCTGCTGAAGTAAAAGAATAACATGGGAAGAGCAAAAATAGAGACTGGGCTTGGTTGATTGCTGTCGTGATTATGTTACACAGGTTGAAAGACAGTTTCAGCAATTGCTTATTGTGCATGAGAAGACAGAATTGTTTGCCATCAGTTAGGCTTCAGTTAAGTTTACTATTCCTTATCTCTTGTTTAAGGTAGTACTTCAAAGGAGTACTTGCTTCTTGCCCTTTGACTCAAGTGGGCACAGCAGTGGGATGCCATGTGGGAAATGCAGATTTGAGGGCCTTCATGTGCTCCCAAATCTCAGGCTAACAAGAGGTAGGAAATTCTGCCAATATTTTCTCAGCTAATTTAGATTAAGTCATGAATTCATGTGCAGAACTTTCAAAGAGCAAAACTGTACTTGCATGCTGACTGACTATGGCTAGTAAGCAAAGAAACACATCACAGGCCCCCATTAGCTGAGTTTTGGACACATTTTTAGCTAAACAGGGCTTTTAGGATCCATGCTCATATTCCAGAAATATGAAAACAAAGCAAAACCTGTTTGGAAAGGAAACCTTTGAGCTCCCAGGGCTTAAAATTAAACACAGCTCAATAGGCAAGCTGGTTCACTAAGAAGAAGAGCTGACTGTAGCTTAAATATATGGAAGATGTTATGCTCTCAGAAATTTCCAAAATCATGCTGGTTCTTGCCATGAACTAACCTTTCAACTCTACTTTAAAACATTCTGAACTCTTTTTTTAATGACTATCTCAAGCAGGCAAAATCAGGTCACCAAATGTTGTAAACACAACGGGGGTGATGTATTGACCAAGGATATTTAGGCAGTAGCATCTTCAGGTTTAGAAATGAGACTGTCCATGATAGAAAGCATTGTCACCTCAGAGGCAAGACAGTGGCGGTTCTGCTGATATCATCTGCTCTTGGGGGAGTAATAGATTTGCTGGACAGAAAGAGGCTGAGGAATTTTCAGAAGATAAAAAGATACTAAAAACCATTGCTAGAATTGACAGAGTCACAGATTCTTCAGTTCAGTAGCCAAGCTCTTCCCTATCATTCCCAAGCCCCTGGAAACAGATTTGACAAATTTGATATGAATGCACAAAGTGCTTCTATAGCTAAAGTGTTTATGTGGTGAAGGGGTTGAGCTATTACTTCAAATTTTTACTAAGCTGTATTGTTCTTCTGACATTAGGTTTTGACCTCAGTATAATTTTAGCCACAGAGAGAGAAGGGTTTTTTTTTTTTTTTTATTTAATGCTATTTATTTTATTTGCATTACAGTAGTTATACCCAGGTCGTGGGGTACTCTACACAACTCTACTGTTGTGTTCTGCTCTAGAGTGTCAGATAGTAAGAGACCATTTGTGCCACAAAGAGGAATATAAAAAACCCCAAATATTCAGAGCAGAATACAAGTAACAAAGAATCTGACCAACAGATGGACAGAAACAGGAACAAATAATACAGCTGGGTGTCATCTGTCCAAATTTTAAAAGATACACCATGTAAGCTTTTTGGATGGACTATTTCTAGACTCATTTTTGTAACCAATTTTTTTTTTAAAGCTCAAAAGCAGCTCCCAAGAAGAGAAGAAGTAGCTCCAGTGAGGCTCATTGGTACTCATACCACTCTAGCAGACATGTTTCTACACAGCCTTCACACCCATGTCCAGGATCCTGGAAAAGCTTGCTCAGCTCATGCTACCTCCTTTTCATTTCAGCGACACTGCTTTGAATGCCCAGACTGCCCTTGATAATTGTTCACCTCCAATACATAATGGAAACATCTTGTATAGGTGACCCTTCTGTGTTTAAATGACCAGAGTACAGTTAGTTGGAAGGAAGACTGTACACAGCCAGTAGTTTCTACTGCAATCTTAAGGACTCTTGTGGAGAAGGGTACTACTTGTTCTAAGAAAAGGTATCTGATCTGACCCAAAAAACAGGTAACTGTTCAAAAAGCAGGAGAGCTTTTCTATTTAATCAAACAGTTTCCTAGAGAAAAGGAGAAACTGAATGAGCAGAAGAGAAGAAGAGGAGTGAGAATATGCCTAAGAACCTATTCTAGTGGTTTCAGTCCTTGGTTTAAGTCAATGTCTCCTATCTTTTTGAAAATACCATAGGTATCCAGCCACTGAATTTTAAGTACAGATCTCAGAGGTGCCTGTACAATTCACTTGTGTTGTAAAGCTTTTTCTGGTTACAATGGGTACAAAGAGAAGGGGAAACTATGTTTCAAAAGACTACATTTTAATCACTAACACCTTCTATTGTTCAAGATTAGACTTTTATTAAATTAGTGTTTCACTTCAAGTGCATGAGAGTGTTTGAAATATTTCAAGGGCACTTCTTTTAGCTTCTAGCAACTAGACATTGCTGCCACCACTGGACTATTATTTAGAAGGAACACGAACCAGAGATATTCTGACCCCAGCAGTTAGTTTGTTTTAATTACAGGCACGTAGTTAAGTGTACATTAAATAATGTAATGCTTAGTTTTCATCATTGCCATGATTAATTGAGGAAATTAAGGGAAACTCAAGAAATGCTAGCCAAAATTTTCCAGTCATCCTTTTAGCTGCAGTACAGTTAACAGAAGTACATTACAGTGAAGTCAGTGAGAAATATTTTCTCTTTTTTTCTTTTTGAGACAATTCTTATTAAAGGATTGTCATTATTTTTATCTTCTTGATTTTTTAAAAAAGTAGAAAATTAATTCCTTGACCAACATGTTTTGGCATTTAAAAAGACATTAAAAACAAGTTAGAATCATAGAATCATTTAGGTCATAAAAGACCTCCAAGATCATCTGGTCCAATCATTAACCTAGAGCTGCCATGTTCACCAGTAAGCCATGTCCCTAAGTGCCACATCCACAGACCTTTTAAATACCTCCAGGGATGCTGACTACTGTTCCAATGCTTGACAACCCTTTCAGTGAATAAATTTTTCCTACTATGCAATCTAAAACTCCCCTGCTCCAAGTTGAGGTCATTCCCTCTCATTCTGTCATTTGCTCCCTAGGAGAAGAGACCAACCCCCACCTTGCTACAACCTCCTTTCAGGTGTTGTAGAGAGTGATAAGGTCTCCCGTGAGCCTCCTTTTCTCCAGGCTAAACAACCCCAGCTCCCTCAGCTGATCCTCATGGGACTTGTGTTCCAGACCTTTCCCTTCTCTGGAACTGCCCAAGCACTTCAGTGCCTTATTTTTAGTGAGGGGCCTCAAACTGAACACAGGATTCAAGGCATGGCTGCATCAGTGGGGGAAAACCCTGGCCCTTTTCAGTCACTCATCCCTGAGCCTGGAGTGATGCAGGGAGCTGTTGCGACCAAAGTGCAGGACCTGGCACTTTGCCTTATTGAACCTCATACAACCGGCCTCAGCACATTGATCCAGTCTGTCCGGATTCCTCTGCAGAACCTCCCTGCCCTCTACAGATCAACGATCCCACACAACTTGGTGTCATTTATGAATTGACATCCTCTCATCTAGATCACTGATAAAATTACTAAACAGAACTGTCCCTAGTTCCACTTCTTAGGGATCCCCACTAATGACACCAGCTGGATGTAACCCATTCACCATCACTCCCTGGGTCCAGATAGCCAGCCAGTTTAACCCAGTGTACCCGTTCAAGCCATGAGCAGCCAGTTTCTCCAGGAAAATTCTGTGAAAAAAGGAATCAAGGGCTTTACTAAAGGCCGGGTAGACAACATCCAAATCCTTTCCCACATCCACTAAGTGGGACACCTGGTCATAGAAGGAGATCAGGTTGGTCAAGCCGGACCTACTTTCCATAAAGCCATGTTAGCAGCCCTGGTAACCTGCTTGTCCTGTATGTGCCATGTGACTGTACTCTGTGTGATCCTGCTCCATGGCCTTACCCAGCACTGAGGTCAGGCTCACAGGGCTGTAGTTCCCTGAATTCTCCTTCTGGCCTTTCTTGTAATTGGGTGGCACATTCACTGACTTTGAGTCAAGTGGAACTTCCCCAGTTAGGCAGAGCTGCTGGTAAGTGAAGTAACTGATGGAAAGTGGTTCAGTGAGCACTTCTGCCAAATCCTGCAGTGCTCTTGGTGGGTTCCACCCAGCCCCATAGACTTGTGTGTGTCTAACTGGTGCTGCTGGTCCTTGATCATTTCCCCTTGGATTTATGGGAGCTTCATTCTGTTTCCTGTCCCTGTGCTCCAGTGCAGAGAATTAACCACGTGTGGTGGGTTTACAGGACTGCTTAAATTGAAGCAGTCCAGACTGCTCTGCGAGATAATAAAACTCAACCCACTTGTAAACTCTATTCACCTGAATTTTTGAATCATTTGGCACCACATAGCCATACTACCTCAAACATAATGGCTCCAGTGTATCACAGGAAAATGGCACTCTTTAATAGATGGTACAGCAACAGCAGATCATCGCTATTTTTCAGAAGTATTTCTAAATATCTTCTTACCTATTCCATAAAGAAATGTCTTATCTTTATTATTACTAAGACAACTACTTACCAACACTGGTGAAAAAAAAAACCTACCTCACTTTTATGTCAAGCAATTCAAATCAAATCTGTGACTAGGCTTTCATTTTGGAGTCAAATTCTGAGTGCAGGTGGTTCTCATTGAATTCAACATGATGCCAAAGAATGCAATAGAGGACTGAATTTGGCCTCTATCAGCTAGCCTAAATATATTATACAGTTCTGCCTTTACACTGTATTGGAAAGATACTGTACCCCTTTAGTTTATGAGTCTGCTTATTATCAGTCTTTGGGAAAGAAAATATGGTTAAATTTAGATTTCCACAGAATGTTTTGATTTAAACAAAGGAATTCAGTGACCACCAGCTTGGAACATCCTTCTGGTGTCAGAAGTAAGCAGTAAGCAGATTTGAAAAAGCTGTGCACGTACACTTGATTGATTGAAGAGAAGAACAAAGAGAATGTCAACTCTCCCGGTTTAGATGAGGATCAGGTGGTTTCAAGCTGAAAAGAAACAGGGACCTTTGGTTTTTTTTAAGCAAAATTCTGGGAACCTCCATGGTTCCATGTACCCTGCATTGCTCTAAAACCCAGGAGGAAAAAACATCTACAAAAAGACTTCTTACACTGTTTTTCTCACTCATCAATTCTGATGGGATGTGAAACCTCCCACATTTCCCATCTTTGGACAAACTGCCTCAAAATGATTATTCTTATTTGGCATTAGGTAAATATCAACTGAGTGATACAGTAACATTGGGCCAAACACTTCTATGGGGTTGGACATTGTGATGCTTCGACAGGAAGATCCACATCCTTGAAAGCAACTTTTAATTATTTAAATCCTACATGAAATTAATAAATAATAATAAATAATCCTCTAGGAAATAAATAAATAAATGGCAAATAGATGAATAAAAGCATATGTGAAAGCAATACACTAAAAGAGTCAGAATGATTGGCAGTGCCATCAGCAAACTCTAGATCTGGGAGGATTACTGCTAGCAGACAGAAATTCCTCTCTTATTTTTGTCTGAACACTTGGCAGCTTGTGCTGCAGCCTGGCTGAATTTCTTCCTTCACACTTTTGCCCTGTAGGGTTAGAAGATTCCAACTTGCTGACACCTCCCAGTGCAGGGACTTATGCAGACAGATAGCTAATATTCCACTGCATTTGGCCCTCTGATCACTTTTCTAACATGCAATTAATCTGTCAAGTTTGCCTCAGAAAATATACCAAACAGGGGGCCAGGCACTGAGAAAAATAATTTGCTCTCTTATAATATAGCCAGGGATGCTGTACCCTAGAGTAGTCAACTGAAATATTTTCAATAAATAATGCATTTTTGGAAAAAAAAAAATAAAATCTATTTCAACTGAAAGTGATTCTTCAATGTGAATTCAATTTGGCAAATTTGGATTGGTGCAAAAAATAATTAAAAAATTTAAAATTACAAATTGTCTCATCTAAGTCTTTCTGAAAGAAAAGGGTAAAGAAAAGATACATTTATGAAGGAGATTTGAAACAATTCACAAATCAGAGGGGGGTATATGCCTTACAAGTTCAGATAATATTATCCAACATATGAAGCTAACATTCAAATCTTGCCTTTGCCTCATTCGGTGTGTGAGCTTGATGTGTCCCTTGACTTTGCAGAGCACGTACCAGCCTAGTAAATACATGGGTTTTTCTGTGGAAAGTTGTTCTGGTTTGCATGACAAATGGGAGCCAGCAGGTCTGCAGTCGAACAATGACCTTTCTCTCTCAACTCTCTGCACTATAAACTACTCTAGTCTTCTTCCCCCAATTCATATTTATTTCAAGTGCAGATTTCAGTAGGAGAGTAAAGTAGGGCATCTCTCAAGGTTCCTAGTATTTAGTTATTAGAATTTAATTCCCTAGTGGAAAGCCCTAACCCAGAGCCGGTCTGATGATCTAGATGCAAAGTGATTTGAAAGAGACATGGTGTGCCTCCTTTACCCCCAGCTAATACATTTAACACTAACTTGTATCTAAAGTGTAGTAAGCTACTCTCCCTCTGATCTACAGAATTTCTCCCACTTGGACTGACTGTCAGCCCAGCTTCCATAGGAGTGATAGAAGTTTCCTCCATTCAGGTGTGGCTCATGCAACTGCACTCAGGTCTCCCTGTCACCTTGAGCTCTGGGCTGTTGCACAAAAGGTGGGCACCTCCACGGGCTGTGCTTCTGAATAGACAAGGATGTGTCTGGTTTGCACTGTGTGGCTCTCAAAACCAGAGCATTGTAGGACCAGCTCCCAAAAAGGTTGTTCTCCAGCTGCTTTTCACTCTTCTTTTTATTGAATGAAATCAAAACAGTTGTCTCGTTATCCTACCAGCTTAGAAATTGAAAATAGGGAAATGCACTTTAATGAAAAGGAAATGCACTTTAATGAAAGTGATCCACTTAGAAAGGTGCTTTTGGCTATTATGTCTCATAAGAAGCTAAATCATTTCATCTCTGAAGGAGAAAGTTTATACTGAAGTCAGCTATAAATAGCAGAGTTTTATTTGAATGAGATACACTGTCTCTGTTCTGTGGCGGGGATTATTTTTGGTTGATACTATCTCTTTTGTGTAAAATAAACCTGATATTACAGTGTGCATAGTTTAGGATATCAAATGTCCTTTTTTGTTAGTATTAATGTCACTATCAAGTTCCTCATGCATTTGACATAAGTGGGATTTTAAAAAGGAAGTTGCACCTAAGTCTTCCTGTGTGTGGAAAAAAGTAAGAATTATCTCTTCCCCTCATATATTTATCATATCACAATTCCTCTTTCTGTCTCCTGTCTGTTTTAACTGCCAAACTGTCCAATATTTCATGTATTTTCCATTCTTCTCTTAGAAAAAAAATCTCAGCTATTCAAAGTTACATTGTCCACTCCTCAATTTTGTTACAAGAAGCTGAAATGCTGCACAGAATATTTCTTGACTGTGAATTCAGCTCCAGTTTTTGAGATGTCACTTACCATGAACAGTTTCTGAAAATCAATATTTATTTACTGAGAGCAACACCTGACATACACAAAAATAAATCTTTAGGAATACTGGTATATTTCAATGTAAGCTCAAATTAAATCAGGTATAAAATATGGAAATGTAGCTATTTGTAAAGGAGATTTTCTGATGTGAGACTGAATCAGGCAAGCTGAAAATCCAGGACTGCAATGCACATTTAGAGCACCTGCTCCCTGGAGCCACAGGGGATCCATTGCAACAATACCTTAACTCCCACAATGTGTGGCAGAGCTCTAAGACACTTCTTTGCACAAAGGAACACAATGAACATACTCTTAAGTATTGAGTTCTTGATACCTGAATATGTTTCAAGATTTTGAGAAAAGAGGGAATTCCTGTAAAATTTTGTGGACATTTTAGAAACAGTTTAATGAGCAGCCCCCACCAAAACCAGGAGATTCTGAGAAAGCCCATAGGCAACTGCTCTGAGTCTTAGGCATTTTCTTATTTCAGTCCCCTCTCTTTTTGTCTTCACTAGAAAAACACCTGCTGATCCATTAGAATGAAGATTTAGAGTCTGGTCTGGGAAGTCTAGTAAACTAACAAAATATATTTGAGTACCAGAAATAACTAGCTTTGGATTTGAATCCTCTATTTTCCCTTTTTTCTCCTTCTTTGGTTAAATACTGCCTAAGAAAGCCCCTAAGAACCTCAGATGGCTTTTGGCAACTTGATAGCAGGAGAGATCAGTTCTCACTCCCCTCAATGGTACATATAAAACTTATTCTGGTTTTTAATCACACTATATATGTACAGATACATAAACAAATTGTTCGGTGAGCAGTGAGATGAACTGGATGTTTTTCCTCATGTATTTCCACTCCACACATACCCCCACAATCCCCTGAGAGCCCCAGCTCTTTGGTCAGCAGAGCAGTAGCAAGTGTTGTCCTGCAGCTAGCAGTGTGTGCAAACTGGTCACCTGCAATCCCTTCAAACATTGCAGAGGTGGATTAAAATGGTTTTTCTTTTGTTAGCAGCTCTTATTTGGGTCTCTCTTGCCTTCACAGCCATCACGTTCTGCAAAATGTGCAGGAAGTTTGGGGTCCTGGGTCCTCTGGCTTGTTAGTTTTGGTTGTCACATAGCAACCAGTTCAAAAAATTATTACAGAGGAGGAACGAGCAAGATGTATGGACATGCCCTTCATCATGTGATGGCCTAAGCCTCATCCCTCTCAGAAACTAAACTAAACTCATGCACATATGTGTATATATTTAAGTTAGGGAAAATACTAACATAGTTATCTCTTTTTAAATATACAGATTATAAAAACTGCTGAAGAACAGTTCAAACAGAAAAGCAAGGGATTTTATGTGATACTGTTTTAGCTATTTCACAGTTTAAACAAAGCAGTCATGGCACTTTTCATTTCAGTTACATAAAAGTGTAGCACATTCAAAGCATAGATCCAAGCAGTTGAAGATCCTAACTCAAGCTAACGGTAACCTTGTGAAGGGAGACTAAAGCTTGGTACCCAGTATTACTCTGTGTCTTTAAAGTGTGGCTGCAACAGGCTCAAACCAACATGTGAAGTCTGAAGTGTGTTTTGGAGCTTTATCAAGTGATGTGAAACAATAAACTCCTGAAAGCAGTAATGCCATTAAAAAATCGGTTTCAGGTACCTTGTCATCCAAGGAGTTAAAGATAGCAATGACTCCAAGCAGGGTTTTGCTTTTTGACAGCTCTGGAAAAATAACCATAGATTTTTATAGAAACCATAAAACAGTATGATGAATTATTTTTTTAGGTGTTCTTGGACCAACTCTTGCACTGCTGTAAGAAAAAAATCCTTTAAAAGCAAACAGAAGCTTTTGTAAGGGTACTGCATGAAAATGTTGCTCCACAGCCTGTCTTTTAGGAAAAGGCTGATGCAGTAGTAATACCCACATTCACAAATTTCCAGTAGAACAGTACTTAGATTTCCATAAAAGATGCTCTAACGAGTGGCAGAAAGCCCCAAAGCTGCAGAATACCTGCTAGTCAGCAAGCCTTGGTTCCTGTCTCTCCGGCTCAAGTGTCTCAGTGTTATGTAACAGGAGAAGGGAATGTTCTTCTCTTTTGGCAAAGGACACTGAACCCAGCAATTTGTCTTGATGGGCCTGAGCAGAGTGCATGAAACCAAATGAGTTATTGCGGCCTGCGGTTTCAGGAACTGGTTTAAAGATAGCCTCCAAATTATCAAAATTTACATAAAGAAAGACATCTGACTATGGCCATGAAATACTTCTACCAAGTTTGGAAAGCAAAACTCAAGCAATGAATGGTCTATGTCATAAATGAATTTTTTGGCTGGATGAACAGGCCAGCAAAGAAAGAACATTGAATAAGCAAAGGTTTTAATATTCTGACAATTATAAACAGTACTTTGTTTTTTTCTTTTTCTCTTACATGCGCAAGGGTGTTGGCTGGGGAAGCTATATATTCATAAAACATCTGGTGTTCAGCTTGTTGTTATAATCAATCAGTCTTATTTTATTTTTCCAACACTGAAAAAAAAAAAAAAAAAAAAAAAAAAAAAAAAAAAAGGACTTGGACTGCTTAATTAAAGAACCAAAGCCTCTTCCTTCTGGAAACAAGGCGGAGGGTTGTGACTCACAGTCAATTACTTGCAAGATTTGTCTTAAAGGAGGGAAGTCCTCATGGTTGGAAAGAACAGTTTCTTGTGGTTTTAATATCTTATGGTAAAAACTGTTGAACAGATCATCTCCAGAGCAATTATTTACTCACAAGACAGAGAATGGCATTGCTGATTAACTGTTTTAATGCATTTACAGTGAGTAGTCCTAATTTAGAGAGACTATATATAGTGGGAAAATGATACCTTAGATTTTATTCCCTACAATTATAAACACAGTAATAACATAAGCATGCATAGTTATATAAACATAAACATATATAAAAGATAATTAAGCATACATAGTAATAACACTCTCACATAACTGCAATGTTTCCTAGCTCCCATCATTTGCAATAAAGCATTACAGCTTTCCCAAATGATTTATACCCTGTCAGCGCTAAGTTTGAAACCTCATTCATCAGCTAGTTACCCCATTTGGGAGTGGTGGTATCTTTTTGCATCTAGACAACTAGGGGGGCACATTTGCAAAAACCTTTTCAGTCTACCATCCTTGCAGAGGACAGAGAAGGTATTGTCTGCAGGATCTCTGAATATCTGATGCTGCTTCTGAAAATTTAGTTAGTGACACTGACTTCTATCTGCAGTCTTACCAGTACTTCTAGTGGAGAGGAGACACGCAACTGCTTAGCACCTACATCTCAACTGTATCTTCACATTCAGAACTTTTGACTCTGAAAAATGTAAAAAGAAATACTGAAAATTAAATAACTTAGCAGCCACACTTCCTTCAATATGTGCCAAGAAGATGTTCCATGTGTATGTGTGCATTTATGCTTGCACACAGACATAACTACATGCTTACCAATTAACATGCTACACCTGAACCTCTTTTAGGCATCAGAAGGAGCCTGATGGGAGAACTTGAGCATCTTGTGACAACAGATACCCACTCTCCAGTAATTGAATCCTGTTCCAGCTCTTCACTTCCCCACTGACATGAAAAGAAGTTTAGTTCTCTAGTTTACATGCAGAAACTTTTCATTAGATACCCAAAATTATGTGTCTTAATTTGAGGGTGACCCCTAGTCAGCCAGTGTGATTTCAGAGCTCAGTGGACTTTGCTGAGCAATTTTGAAGCTTGTTTCTGTCAATGATTGAGTGAGCTTAGAAAGAGTGTCAGCAATCGTAGGAACTATAGATGCAAAATGTGATTGTAGACATTTTTGCAATTGTGTAAATAGGACTTAGGACACATTTTCACATGTAAAATAAAACTTTAAAACTGAAAAATGTCTTTGAGTTCTTTCATCTCTCTTTGAAAGCCTTTTTTTTTGCCCCCAAGGTTCATCTTTCATAAACATATTAAAACACCACAAGCAAACAAATAAGATAACTCACTGATGAAATTGCTCACCACATAAGCACACTCTGCAGCAAACCTCACCATGACTTTGTCGTGCCTACACATTAATGAAAAAATCTTGTTTTGTAAATAAGCTCTGCAAAGTCTGGTGGAAAAGTGCTTTCTTCCTTGTTTCATCAATAAAGTTACTATGTGACTTTTAAAAAATTCCACTGCACTAGGAAAATTTCTGTTTCATTTTATGTCCAGATTTAGCAGGTTTTTCAAAGCCCTTCTTATTAAGAAAAGTTGTGGCTGGAAACATGGATAAGTAGGTACAACGATTCCAGAAGCTATAAATATTCAGGTTATGATATTCAAGAAATTATCCTCTCTGAGGTGGGCTTTATTGTCTCCTAGGGCCCACCTGCAGCTAGGTAAGGGCCTCCCAAAGTGAAGTGGATGGCCCTAAATGATCATAGGTGGTTTTTAAAAAATAAACATAAAATTAGTTTCACACCTACTTAGACAGTTTAGAATTTTAATGTGCAAAGTCTGCCAGGGCTTTGCAGCGAAATAAGGCCATGCATTCAAACCCCCTGAAGCCAATCAGAAAGCCAGGCTGAGTACTACCCATTTTGCAATTAGGAATCGCTGCTGCTTTCTAGAGCGCATCTTTAACAAACAGTTACTTTGATCACATTTTAACATGTAGAGGATAAAAAAAAACAACCCTAACAAAACTTGGAAAAGAGTGTTCTAGCCTCAAAAACACCAAGAGAGGAGATCTGTTTCATGTACACAATCTAGCATGTAGCAGGGTTTCCAAATTTTTCTGAACATGCACCCCCAGCACCCCTCCTCCTTCCTGCTGAGAGGCTCCCTCTAGGTGTATTTTGATACGTTTATAGTTTCACTTGTGACTTCTGTATGTCTGGTAGCCCTGGCACCGGTCAAAACCTTTACCTGGAGTTGCCAACCATATGACAGGTCAGTCAAGTCTCATCTGAGGTGTCCTGCCGGGCCACCCACCTTCCCCTGACATTTCCATGGAGCAGTAGCCAACAGGCAGCCTGAGCACTGCCCTCTGAGCTGCACGTGCAGCCCGTCCAGCAGGTCCTGGGTTTATCTTGGATTTATTCCACATCTGCCAAACACCCCTTACACACATCTCCAATTTGGAAAAGCTCTAGGTATGACTGAGCTTTAGTCAAACCACTCACTGCCTTGAGAGGAGGGATGGAGAGAGGTATGTTTCACTGGTTTAAATCAGCTTTTCTTTATGTCACTCAACACTGGACAGTGCTTTTCCTTACTGGAGCCCTGGTATTCTGAGTGATTTAACTCTACCACCTCTATTTCACTTTTGAAGGAGCATGACGAGGCAGCCTCAGACTGTGCAGATTTCCTATATTGCCTGCAGATCCTAAATAGGGATCAGCCTTCACTGTGGTTGGCATTTGTTTGCATTTCTATGAAAATATGCATCCTAAAAAATCTTTGCCAATTAACTCTGCATTGTTTTAGTTTGTTTTTACCATTTGCTTATAGTGACTCTCAAGCCCCAAACAATTTAAGATAGCAGGATAATTCTGCTGCTGTTTTTTAGCAGTCCATTTTGTATGATTGGGTTTCAGTCCCACAAAGTTCCTGCCCAGTACCACATTTTTAATGTCCTTATAATCAAATTCATTAAAGGACTACACTGCCAGGAATGCACCTATAGTAAAATCCAGTTACCTTAGCAAAGGATGGGTGTCTGAGGAGGACTCCACCACAGCTAGCATATTATTCATACAGGGAAACAATTTAGGAAATAATATATAATAATTTAGGGAAAAAAATTAAAATTCTTGCTCTGCCAGACAGTCTTGGCACTCCCCCATACACTCCCAATTACCATAAGCAGGATAATTCATAAGCACTAACAAGCTCTCTGGCTTTCTTTTGAAATGAAAAACAGGTTCTCTGTGACATCAGACTTGTGAGCCATCCTGGGCAGACACAACTCGGGCATCACTCCCACTGGCACACCACCTCTACAGCCCTGGCTGCAGTGACATGAAGGTTTTGCACCAGCTGGAGCAAATGCCTTTTGCCATGTAGACACCGACCCTGAGGACAAAAATATGTCCCTGAAATATTTCCTCCCTTTGTTCCTTACCCAATTCCAGCTACTTGGAGTCTGTGAGCCAGAACTATTTCCAGCTTTTCCTTTACTAAGCTTCTGCTGCTGATAATACCACTTTTATATAATAGCCTATATGCAGGTCTAGGGTGGCTAATTTAAGCATCCAGCTCTAGGGCACCTGGTGTGTATCCCCATCCCTGAGCAACACAGTCCTGCTAAATGATGTAACATGCTTCCCTCTTCTCTCAGTGGAGAGGCATATGTGTCTCTGAAGAGCTCCAGAAGACAAACCAAGCACCCTAGGCATCCATATCTCTGTACAGACTGAACAAGGAGTCATTGTAAACACTGTGTGACTCCTCCACTACTGAAACCCAGGCTGTCTCCCATTCTTCCAAGATGTGCACCCACATTCAGATGGGTATTTTTGCACAGCAATGGAATTGTTAGAACATGTGTAGCATCAAGACTCTACTTACAATAAAACACATGTGAAAGCACCCCTTATTTCATAATAATGATCCAGCTAAAAGGAGAAGGTTTAAATAGAACAGATTAAAGTGCCAGCTGTCCTTTCTAGCTTGCCTACACTAGCAACCACACCATTATAATTTCTGCAGGGGTTAGAACAGCATTAGCACTGTAAAGGAAATGTAAAATTACTTCAGAAGCTATGATTTTAATTACAGTCAGTGGAATGGGGAAAAGGGCAGAGTAGGAAATAAAAATACAAAGAGAGTATAAATAGTATTGCCTCTTAGGACAGTACTATTTATCTTACTCTGGGTATAAAGTTGCTTTATTTTCTTAACTTCCTGCTTTGGAAAGCAGCCACTAAATTAAAAGGAAATGTGGTTTTTTAATGCAAGGAAGATTTTTTTCTCTAAATTATAAAACTGGAGAACCCAAAGCAATGACTAATTTAAAGCTGGAGAAAGATTTAGCTGATTCCATATTATTTTAAAGAAAAGGGGGAAAAAGAAATAAGGAAGGAGGAATTCCTTTCCAATTAAAAAGAATTCCAATTAATAGTGATTATTAGGAACAGTTTCACTTTCTCATATATTCATTTTTTGACTGGTATTGTCTTTTGCACGTTCATCAGCAAAGTTTTCAGTGAGGCAAATAACGCTGAAGCAGATGTCCATCATAATGTAAAGTGGTACTCATTTTCAGTAAGGATATCATAATTCCCTAAACAAGTACCTAGAAGAAGAAGCAAAGAAGAAAAAAAAAAAAAAATTTAAATCAATTCCTTGAAGAAAATATATAAACCTGAGATTAATGAATGAGTTCATGATGGGTTTGTTTAATTGCACAGACTGTTTGTAGTTGTAATCACCACAGGATAACCCAATGGATTCCTGTCTTCCATGCCAGACACAAACTCCTCATGGACCCTGGGCTGTGTTTCCCAGCACCAAGTGGATATGTTTGGTGCCTCTGGGCACCTCAAATAACTCCAAATGACTTTGAAACTGGACCTCTCCCACAGGGTCATCATTCCCCAATCCTTATTTTTGAAAGCACTTTTTAACTTCTTCCCTGAAACCCGGCATTTTATTTGTACCTTGGGCCCATTCAGCACACAATATTCTAGTGTTATGATAGCACAAGTAACAGCTGTGTCTCTGCTGATAAATCAAAAGCCATTTGACACTGATTGGTCTGGGCCCTTCTGAGGAAATTTGGCTTGGAGACAAGTAGTTGGGGCAGCCCAAAACACAGTCAAAGAGGTAATCATTTAACAGGGTGGACCATCACAGGTCCTGCACTCAAACTTCCCCCCTAACCTGTCCACTGGAGCAGTGTAAGCACACACACACACAAACACACACAAGAGTCAAAGACTTCAAAACTAGCATGAATCTTCATGAAGTCCTACTGCAGTATTGGACTATGGTATCTCCATAACATTCTGGTTTGTCATGGTGGTGAAGTTCTAAAGATGTTATGATCCACAGAGCTCTAAACTCCAACTGTCATGAAGGAAAGGATGTTTCCTCTCTGAAAGGCAGAGAAATGTGTTGTTTTAGGGTAGACATGAAGCAGACTTCAGGAAAGAGGAAGAGGGAAATAACATCTTGCCTTCTCTACCTCTATAGTCGGTGGAGGACAAGTCTGCTGAAGAGATGCCCAGCCATGCCATCCATCTATAGTCTAGCACATACTGAACACACACCTCAAGACACCTGACTCTCACCAATCAGTAATTGTAAACCACAGACCTGACTTTTGGATGTATAAAACAGGTGCAAGAATTCCCACATGTAACTAAACTTGTCTATTGATGAAATTGCCTGAAATGTTTGATCAGATGAGACTGAGAAGCAAATATTCCTGTGGCTCTGGGCCTTTGTGGAGCCACACTGGGTGAGGAGGGGCTAGGGCTGACTCATGTTTGATACAGACGGTTCCAGACAGCTCCAACCAACCAACAACAGGGCACAGCTGAGCCCATGCAGCAAAAGTGGTGGCACCTCATGGAAACCGTATTTAGGAATGGGAAAAAAGAAAAAGAACTCCAGAGAGCAAAGAAGCAAATGAAAGGAGTGAGAAACAACAGAGGAGGGAGGGACAAAGTCAGAGGAAGGAAGGACAAAGTCAGAGGAGGGAAGGACAAAGTCAGAGGAGGGGAGGACATTCCCCAGAAATTCCCCTGCAGTTTATTCCCCAAGGAGACCATGGCATGAAAGGTATTTCCCTGCAACACACTTGAACAGGCTCCTGAAAGGAACTGCAGCCCTCGGCAAGGACTGTGCTGGATGAAGGAAAAAGTCCGACGAGTAAAGAATGGCAGGAAGGAGCTGTTCCCCATCCCCTTTTAAAACTCCTGGGAAGGAGGTAGAGGAGTTGGGGACTGAGGAGTGAAATTGAACCTGAGAGAAGGAGGAAGGTGTATTAGTTTCAGTCTTTCTCACCATTCTATTCTTTCAAACTGGCAATAAATAAAATTAATTTTCTCCATGTTGAGTCTGTTTTGCACATAAAAGTAACTGGTGAGTGATCTCCCTGTACATACTTGAGACCATGAACTTTTCCATCCTATTTTCTCCCCTGTGTTGAGAAGGGGGAGAGGGAGAGAGGCTGGGTCAGTGTCTTGTAGGTGAGTTTACCACAGGAAGTTAAAGTGTTCATATCTGTAATAAAACATAACTAATTCAGAGTCCTTCAAAGTCCCACCAATCTAGCAGCAGAATACAAATGTAAAAGCCCCTGTAAGAACACAGTTGGAATTCATTTGCACTATGCTGATTATGAAGTGATGGGAATTCAGTGCAAGGAGGTGGAGCAATCAAGAGTTGCATCAGTCTGCACCAAAACACTGGCCCAAACCATTAAGTGATTCTAGCTTAACACTGAAAATTTTCTGTAGTTTTAGGAAGAGAACATTATAACCTACTTTCCTCAATATGGTGTAGCTCATCCTCATTTTCATTAGGCCCATTCATGATTGCAAGATAAAAAGAAGTGCTATAAATAGAACTGTGTTGGCATAAACATAATCTCTGTACTTGGCACTTGACTTAGGTAAACAACCATGCACTTCCAGTGAGCCTCAAGTTTGGAGCCTCATCCTTTCACACCTTCTATGGTGTCTTCTACAGCTAAGCATTTTAAATCTGAGACAGAACTGAATTAACTGCTGGGGTTGACTGCTTTCCTCCACTGATTACAGAATGAGCTTTGCACAAGATTGCTCAGGGTGGGGAGTCAGGTCAAGATTTCATCTGCAATGTGCCCTTGGGGCACACCCTCAGTCCAAGCAGATCCCCAGAACACCACTAGTCTGCACGGCAGCAGGGCAGGTTGGCTCTCACACTGTTGACATGGACAGTGGTGAACCACAGCACACCAGCTGACAGCAGGATTTAACCTCTGGGACCTGCAGGTGCACTGCCCCTGGAATAGGCAGTGCTCCTGGAGTGGGCAGTTTTTCCTCCCACTGGAGTACCAGGAGCCAAGACTTGTACCTTTCATTGAAGTAAAAGACCAGTTTCAAGACAGAAATTCCTTGCTGTCAGGAACAGAGGGAGACAGATATCGTTCTCACAGCCTTTCAGTAGCTGTGGCATTGGCTTCTCCAGGGTTTCCTCCAGTTCTGCCAGTGATGTTAATTTGAAGTTGTGGATGTTAACACAGAAGCCATTTAAATGATGGCATCTCAGAATTTGTCTTTCAAATGTTACGGTTTGCTGAAATAACAGAATGCACAAAGATTAACGAGTGTAATCCCACACAACTTTCTCCTAGGAAAAGCAAAACCACAAGCAGTTTTTAAAAATAATAAGGATGTAATTCAGCATTTAAGAGTTGGTTGTTTATCATGGCTGAGGCTTCTCTGCCTTAGCTGAATCTATGTGGACATGCCTGGGACTGCCTATAAATTCAGTGTGCCTGGATAGTCTGTGTGTCCTGTCTGTGTAAAATCAGCTGCAGAACTGGGGACATGAACAAGACCCAACATTTACTTGCAAAGGAGATTATTTTCTTGTACTAAAAAACAGCTACCCAAAGTTTGAGCAACGCATTTGTGATTTTTACCTTGTTGTGTAATACGAGTTTGTGAATTAACTTCTTCCACAGTTTGCAGACTCCTTCAATGGCAGTGCTGTTCCAAGTGAAGCATGCAGTGAATAGTTAATCATTAATTCTTCATGGTTCATATTTGCTGTCTGCTTTACTGCATATAGTTTGATATAGTTCCTTCCAATAGACTCAATGCTTTCATTAGGAGTCACATGCTGGATCTTTATCTGAACTATTATCACAGTCCAGACATAGCATTACAGCCTCCCTTTGTAAGCCAGAGTTACAGAGTTCAGAAAGGCTTAAAACTTAATAAATACTATGGGTTTTATGGTAATGGAACAGCTGCAGTGGCAGACTGACACACACACCCTGACTGAGCCTGCCTAGTTTCTGTAAACAGGTGCACCTAGAGGCTAAAGCTATATTTTTTTTTTTTTTTTTTTTTTGTCCATGACACTAATTTCATTGTCAAAGTCTAGCTTGACAATTGTGTGTGTGTTGGGATAATGTAAAGGAATCCAGACACATGTGGTGAACAAAATTCCTGGCTCTTGCAAGGGGGGTGATTTTTTAAATTGAAATTGCAGTTATCATTGTACATATAAAACAGCCAGGCATTTGAAACAAAAAAAAAAAAAAAAACCACCAAAAAATTTTGTTATTATTGGAAATCATAGGCTTCTGCATGATATGGGGAGACTGTCCTCAGAATAACAAAAATCACCACAAAGTGGAATGAATTATAGTACATACTGTTCATTCTAGGTACATTCCAGGAAGACCTAAACCTTTACTTTAAATTTTCAGACATAGCCTGGGATCAGATTCATATGTTCTTTGGAAAAACTAGCTTCTCACTGTGTTAAAGTGCACAAGTGGGAAGGCAGAGGCATTTGAAAACTTCAGCTCAAGTGCCTTAGATCAGATCACTGGGCCTGTGGCTAACCTACTTGACCACACTAGAAACACTTTCCTCCTCCTCACTGCACATTAATCTGCCTACTTCTTGGAAGATAATCACCACAATCAGGATCAATGGTAAATAATTGCATTTGGCATTCCCATTTGTTGACACCTTCCATAGAAGATGCAGTGAATTTAATTTATATTGGATGAATCACCTCTCACACAAAAGTTTTTTTTTCTTCCAGCCACTTTTGGAGAGTCCATTTGACAGAATGTGATGTCCCAAAAAATGTAAGTGAATTCTAGATATGTTACTGTGGAACAAAATACTCTTTGCATCAATACAACACTTTCTATAGGCTAATAGGCTCAACTGAGAAGCAAATTATGAGTCTGGGTAAAGTCCTGTGGTAATACAGCCATAATGCTCCCCATAACCTAGCAAGAATATCCAGGGTGGCTTCCAGGATCTCTGCATGACACTGAACTGTGTCATAGAAACGTATCTTTGGCCCATGGCTTTTAAATGGGCAAATTTCCATTGTTTTAGGTTAAAAAAAAAGACTTTTCCTCACTGATGTGAAAGATCCCATAAAATACAAGAGAGATGAAGCCAATATAGGTGTAGATAAATGTTTTCTGGAAATTAATTTAGAATTAAATACTTTCTGAAAGTCTGTAAGCCATCCATTAAAATTCAATACAGATTGCATCTCTGCTTTGGAAATTGATGAGTTGATTGAAAGGTGGAGATTTGCTTTAAATTCTATGTGGTTTCCCTGTGGTGGCTGGGAATTGTGCAGAAACAGAGGAATATATTTTTAGGATTCATATTCTCCCAGCCAGACACTGATCCCAGCTTCCAAAGACAGTTCTTGTCACCCTTCTTTTGTAGTGCATTTATTGGCTTTTCAATTGGCAGCTGTGACCTGAGCATTTATGGAGATGTCACACTCAGGCCTCCTCTGCTTGATAGCTGGAAAAGTCATCTCTACTTGCCTTCAAGAAATCAAACTTTCCAGACAATTTCCCCATAATGATACAAGCTATGGAATTGTAATGTCTCAAAAATGATTGAGAGATATTTCTAAGAGAATGCTCTTAATAATTGTCAAGCAGAGGTTTTTTACATAAAGACCGATGGAGAGTGTCCAGCTGGGTTTGAATTTCCTTGTGTTTAAGTCCAAAAAGTTCCACAGATTTTTGAAACTAGCCTATCAAACAGTGGTTGGCTGTCAGATTTGATAAAAGTTAGTTTCCACATGTCTTAGTATGTGATCCAAAACAGGAAGCATAGCATCCGATGAAGTAGATGACAAAGTGCCAGCAGCAGATATCTGGAATATGTGTTTCTCAAAGAGAAAAGATATTTTGCCATTAGGCAATAGCTCACAAAAATCAGCTGTAACTATCTCCTTTCACTTGCTGCTCTGCAATTCAGATATTTGAACTGTTCTGAGAACCTTCTCCACATCCATTGAAATTACTGAAGGAAAGGATTGTAATTAATTTCTTCTGACAGTTTGTCAATGAATAATGAACATATTTTTGCTTTAACACTTTTTCAGTGTACACTGCAGATTTGCTAATTCAGTATAGGTTGAAATTTGGGGGCATTTGGGACAAATGTTTAAAACATATATATTTATTTTTCAATTCTTAAATGCTTTTGCCTTCCTTATATCCTCTTTCTCAAGATTACAATTTTTTGTGACATCCTCTGAGATTGATAAGGCACAGCAAAGTTCAATGCTTCTCTAATGTCTTATGTGTCCTAAGGTCAGTTCCCTGCTCTCTCCCTTTTGGGAATTAGCATTTTGATTAAATCACACAAGAATGCTCTGGAAACACTTGGCCCTCCTGTGAGAGCCCGACCTTTTTTCATCAATGTTGTAAAAGATGTCTGGTACTTTCCATTTCCAGTCAGGATGAAGTAAACTGTATTAATACATTAGCATGTATACATTGTAGGTATTTTTTGTTTATCATAGTTATCGCTTAGGTATAACAGGGACAAAAGTCCTAGACATAGAAGTGACAAGGAAAATGAGGGGCCCAGCTATGGTTTTTGTGGATGCCAAGAGCTCTTTGGCTGTTGGCAAAGAACAGGGTCCACCCAAATGGGGAAGCCAGAATGCAATTACTTATACTTCTCACCAGTTTTTTTGCTGTTTGTTTTTTAAATGTATAAGGCCTGAATTCGACCACATTCAATTCCTTCTTTTGTGTTACCAATGTTTTTGTCTTCAGTATTCTCTTGTCTCAAGTTTGCATTTCAGTAGGGATGCATTGTTGGTTTTCTCTGTTACTTCCAGTATTTCCCTAATTTTGTTCCACTTTCCTCTGCTTTTTTTTATAGTCCTCATCCAGATCTCTCACGTCCAAGCCTGTTAAACAGACAGACAGCTATGACAGTATAGCACTAAAAGGAGTATAACATGTAAATAAGTCTGTTTCCCAGAAATTACTGTATTTCTTTTGGCTGCTCCGTGGCATGGCAAACCTAGTTCTACTGGTGCCACCTAAAGTGAAGGGTTACTGTATTTACTTTCCCTGCAGCCAATGTAAACCAGAAGCAAATTAGAACCCTTAGCCACGCTAATGGAATTGGCAATATTCACCCACAGTAGCAATGGGAAAGGCAAGTGTAATATGTGACAACACACATGATCCAGCTCCTCTACAGATCAAGATGTAACTCACAAATTTTGGAGTCATGAAACTGGCAACAATAGAGCCTGGTCAAGGGAAAAAAAACAAAAAAAGTCCCAAGGAGAGATTATATTACACATTAAGATTTAGTTTTGAGGCTGGCTTTTATAAATTGCTTTTTTATTTTTCCTCAGTTCCTGCAGGAAGACTGTTTGGCTGCAAGATAAAGAAAAGAATAATAAGAAAATTTATCTCAATTACCCAGAACCACTAGAAAAGTTCCCATTGATCTCCAGGCTGGATTTTCATCTCTATTTGAGAAGTCAAACAGACTCTGTTCAGAGGTTCAGCTACCAGATCTAAATTATTACCCCAGAAGCAGGGAACATTTGAAATAAATGGAACAGCTGTCTGTATTGCCTCAGCTATAAAAGGGGCTGAATTTCAATAAAGAAACACAAATAATGTAGTATTTTCTCAGGCTGTGTTAGGACACAGTTGAGACCTTTTCCCATTCAGCTTCCCTGGTTCCCTTAGAGAAGGAGCTTAGAGATCCCATGTTCCAGGGAGCTTCTGGTACTGAATGACAGGGAGGTGGATTTCCTTCTGAAACAAAACCAAAAGGCATGGAGGTTGTCATCACTGCAGAGTCAGGGAAGGCTTGCTATTATCATAATTTAGATTTTTGGTGTAATTTTTGCTTCAAGTAGAAGAGTGACTCCAGCTAAATATTATTTGCTTGCATAGTGCTTGTAGTTTTTTTGTGAGGGGGATGTTCATGATTTGTCCTCACGTTTGCATTTTTAAATCTATTTTTTAAATGTTCAAGGGAATAGTTCTTTTTCTAACAGACAAGGAGTAAGAAACAAACCTGTTAAGAGGTTTTCCCCTGACTCTCATGTACACTGAGCTGTTTTGAGTTATCTGATTTATGTGACAATGTCAAGGCCTGTGCAAACACCTGTTTTCTAAGGCACAAAATATTGCTATATAGGAGTTAGTTTTGCAGCTTGAAACAAGTATGCATTTGTCATGATTTTAAATGAAATCAAGCCTTCATGCTTATAAGAAATGTTTGGATTATTTCTGAGCTGGGACAAACGCTTAGAGGGGGAATTCATTGGATCACCTTTCTTCACTTTCAGCTTTCTGCTGACCACTGGGAGAGCCTGCGTCATACAGGATAGCCTCTGCTATAAATGTAACAAGCGACAAACTGTGACTCCCTCCCTTCTTCGTTTCTCACTGAGAAAGATGCAACCTCAGATATATTTGACATCCAGAGACACATTTCTGGGAGACAGTGTGGCTCCAACAATAATCATGGCTATGTGTTTTTTACAGTTCTTTATGAATTTTCAAGGGAGAATTTCCACATTCTGGATGAGGAAGGCGAGATAGCTATATTATTTGAACAAAAATAACTTCTGAGTTTCTAGTTAAAAACAAAAATCTCTTTCAAAACAGACATGGATGTTTCATTAAAATAAACCCCTAATTTTTAAAGTGTATTAAAAGCGTTAACACAGTGCCTGCTGCCACAAGAGCCCACTGCAGTGCTGTTGAAGGAAGGAGGACAGCATCGTTATTTATGAGCGTCTGCACTCTCTCAGCCTTTCATGAAACCCTAATTTTATCTGGCAGCTCTTAAGAATCTCTGAGAAACTGGGTCCTTTGTTACCACTGCATCCATCTAACTTCTGCACCTAAAAAGACATGGACACTTCTTTCATAAATAAAGAAGTCCAAACATTCTGACATTAATGTCACACTACTGTTTTAGGCCTTAAACTTTCAAGCTCCTCTCTCTGGGCAAGCACCAACAAGTGCTCCTTTTTGCCCAACTTCCAGCTCTGGCTTTTACAATAGTTTGCTGAGAACAGAATTAGGCCTCAGTCATCTGTTTTCATGAGGGGAAAAACAAGACAAAACAAAACAAACAAAACCCCTTTATTACTCTTTGACAGGAGTAGTGCTAAGCCCAAGGGGGTTATTTTTCTTCCATTAACTTTTGCTAACCTCATCCCTCCCTCATTTTTTTCTCAGATTTACTCCCAAACAATTCATGCATATGTGTGCATGTGTCTGTGTGTGCATATGTGTATACATGCACATTTATCCTTGCAATGAAAAGGAATTTATCTGTTCAGATAATTTGCTGTTGTTTGCAACATGATACAGCTAGTCCTTTTGACTTCAGTGTGAATAAATAGTCTGATCCCGTAAAATAGGCCTTTTCTCTCCCAAGAGCTTGTTCCAAGACTGCGGAACCCAGGCTAGCAAAGAACATCTGCAACAGTTAGTGGAAACCCTAAGAATTCTTGTGAATAAATAGATTGGAAACTAAGCTGGAAATTTCTCAGCGAGATATAAATTTTAAAAAATGAAATCCAGTTGAAGTACCCAGATTCCCTGGGAGAATTCAAGTCTAGCCAACCCAAGTATAAATACATGTGGTAGTGATCACTGTATGCTGTTTCCAGTTTATCATCAAAAACAATCACAGCAAAATTATTGTCATTCAAATTTAGCTTCTAAAAAAGAAATGTTACAAGCCTCCTTTATAATGAAGATGTTTGTTAGGAACAATTTTAATTTTTTTTTAAACTTCCTCTTTTTTTTTTTTTTGTTATCAGACATCCTAGATAAACATTAAATTTATCAGTAGAGGCCACCAATGAAGAGCAATACAGATCAGGTAGATTTAAGGGCTGCAATTCAAATTTTACATTGGTCTGCTTTTTAAAATGTTCAGGGTGGTAATTCTTTGCAGATCAGACTCAGTGAAACACTGTTTAAAGGCTGAGCTCACTTAACTCTTTGGACTTTTATATCAGTTTTATATTCTCTCTTTCCTTAGACGTGCCTTCTTAATTTCATTTGCATGCTCACTCTCACAGCTATTGAGCTAATACAGCCTTTGGAGACAGCCTTCAGTTGTTTTGATGTTTACCCCTGGCAGAGTGTTATGAAGCAAAATATTTGAGTTATAGAGATTATAAGTTAATAGACATGAGTTACCAGCTTTGTGAGAAATACTTCATCCTTATAAAAAAGAGGCAATATTATTTGGCTTGATTTAGTATAGCTTTGGTACGTTGAATAAATCATTTGCAGCTGGCTTAGCGCTGCACATGCTCTGGGGGTGAGGAACACATGCATGTTATCAATTCATTATTTATGCTGCAGTTCGTTACCACTTATGTGCTGGACAGCGACATCACTGTCTACTCTACATCTGAGGGTATAACAGTAATGGCAAGAGATATCAAGCTGTTGGGAAGACAGCAAAAGCTAGACTGTGGTTGGATTAACATTTGATTGCCTAAGCAGTACAGCTTTGAAAGCATGGGAAAATTTGCCTAGTGAGCATGCTGGATTTTTTTAAAAAACATAAAGCCTGCCAAGATCCCAAACCTAAGGGGGAAAAAAAGAGCTTGTGGAGAACTTTAATTAAAGTAAATGGGGAAATCTCCCCTCTTCTTCTGACAAAAACATAAATATGCTATTTTGATTCTATGGTCAAACTGGTTCTTTTTCTCTACTCCCCAAAAAAGGTTAAGTGAGAAATTTTCACAAGTGTTTTTTAGTGTTGCAGTCCCTTTTTT
>WEIU01017665.1:50874-63435 GCA_013389925.1 Aegithalos caudatus
CCTACTATGGTGAAGAGAAGAAAGCCTGTTCAAGAGACTACTAGCCTGAATTGCTCCAGAAAACTTAGTGTTTCTCAAAAACATGTGCATATACCAAGTGTTTACTGAGTTTAGTCTGCTTTGGAGGCAATATGAAGTTTTCCCCCACTCTTTGCTGTATGGATACAGGCTACTGAAGTGGCTGTACTAAGGATGCCCTCTACTGAGAAAAAAAGGATAGGAGTCTAAGTAGGAGAGCTACAGAGAATCTTCACAAGCTAGTACAAGTAATAAAAGGATGCTTGTTTTCAGGTGTAGAGAACATTAAGTTTTATTTCATTTTTCAGCTTGAGAACAGTTATGATGAGCATGTGGACAGACTTGGCTGCAGAATTAGAAATTATAGCTATATCAGCAAATTAAACTGGGCCAGGGAACATTCCTGAGCAATTTGTCTTGACCATGGGTATTGTTCAAATGCTGGGACTCCAAACATCTTTGGATGATATCAATTAGCAGCTTCCTGAAAAAAAATTAGGTATGACTTGGCAGTTGGCATAGGCCAATATCCATCTTGAGTGGGGTGAAGTTGGCCACTTCATCTTGGGGTGCCAAGGCACTTAAATATACTAGATACACATTGCTCGGAAAATGAGCCTTGGCATATTTAAATTACCAGTACAGATGAAGCCTTATAAAACAGGGATACAGAGAACTTGATAAGATTGACTGCTTCTTGCAGATGAGGTAGATAGTGCAGGACAAATGCCCAGTGCTCCTGACACGTTTGTCCATATAGTTCTCAAAAACGTCTAGGGACAGAGATTACATAATCACCACTGGCTGCTCATTTAATTGATAATCATAGTTAGTTTCATTCAAATCTAATCTAAATACACCCTACAGCCATGGTAGACAGCTATTTTCGTATCCCAGTGGACTAAGGAAAGGCTGTGTTTCTTTTCTGTTTGCAGCTATCATTAAAATATTTGGGATAACAATTTATGATTTCAATGTTTTCTTCTTAAAGTTAAAAATATTCAATTATTTTAAAGTTTCTTGTGAGTCATGGTTGGCAGATCTCTGACATCACACATATGAAGCATTTAAGTCAACATATTGACAACTAACAGAGCATAAGAAAATTCAGCCAGTAAACTGAATTTTCATGCTCTGTTGTCAATGTACAGACATACCCAGATCCTGAGGCTGAGTCATCTCATGCAAAAACAGCTAACAGAGGTATGATGAGTATGTTCTGAAGATACCTATTTCTTACACTGACAACAAAATTAGTCCAGGTTTACTAATTCCTAATGAAAGATTTACAGAGATTTGCTAAAACAAGAGCTGGAGAAAGAGAGTGGATCTATTACTGTTAGAGCCAAAATGTCTATCAGCAAATCCTGAGTTCTTGAAAACCACAACACCTGTGGCATGTTCCTGTAATAGGAAGGCCCATACTACAGGCCCAAACAGAGACCAACAGCTTCTTGGAAATATGAATAATTTTATTCTTGTTTATGTACTTTTGTGATCAATAGTTTTCTTGCAATCAGATAGCACACAGACTGCAGACATTTATGGGAAAGCAGGAATTGCTGTATATGATGGACAGGAGGATGTGCTCAATATTTTTGTCCAGAGGAATCTCCCAAGGGAGAAAAAAAGTGTTCTGTTAGAATGTGGTCTATCTGGTCTTCATATTATTATAAAGAGTGACATACAAACTGTAAGACACTACTGACCCTGAATGAAAGCACCTTCAGAGTGACTGGGTTCATTGAGCCCATTCTCAGAGAAGTACCCAGAACACATTCTCTAACATTTTATCCTCTCTTAGCTACAAATAGGAGACAGCTATAACTAGCCTTTCTAAGATGTCTCTTCCTGGTGCCTGAATATCTTCCACAGTAATAAGGAAAACATTTGTAAGAAAACAAAAACAAAACTTTTGTTTTTTCACCAGAAGGAATGCAATACTGGGAAAATAATTTTTTAAGTTATATTGACTACATGCATTATTTACCAAGTTTTTTCCACTCTAGCAAAAGGAAGCCCTCCTTTGCTCCCAATTTCTCTGTCAAAAGTGACCTCTCTCTTTAATGTAGGAGGAGGGAGCCCACCAGTGCTTTTTCACTGACATAATCTGGGCACTTTTCTGAGTCCCCTCCCTTTTCAAGGGTCGTTGAGGTTTTTTCCATGTCTTTTGATCCCAGAAAGGATGGAGCCAGACAGGCAAATGCTTCCCATCACTTGGTGTCCTAGCCATTGTTATCTGAACTCCTTTGAAGCTGAGAACCTGACTCTCTTATCTGTGCCATTGTCTCACCTTTCCTGTTAACTTCTGTGGCCTTTCCTTTCAGAGTTTCTTTTGCCACCACAAAGCACTCAGACAGGCATGAGAGAAACCAAAAATACACAGAGCCCCTGAAAGATTGCAGTTTTCCAGAATGGCCACAGAGGAATTCAGGGCATGGAGAAACAGTGGGGTTTTTAAGGGAGTCTGCACAAAATATCATAAGTGATTTTTTTGGTGACTATGACCAATGACATGGTGCATGTTGCATGGCATTCCCTGATTTCAACATATGCCTGGAAGCTGCAACATGATGGCAGAGACTGCAAGTCCCCAGAGGCTGAGGCATCCTTCCACTAGGGCCACTGGTGACAAGGAGCCCTTAGATAAAGCTCAGGTATTTTTAATTCTTTTTGTGGAAGGATATTCTGTAATCCAAAAGTAGTATGTCTAAAGATTGGATAGAAATCAGTGCTGTGTTCTGACTTCTACAGTGCAGATTTTTCTGTACTGATATTCTCACTGTATGATGCACAAATCTTTAGACTTGCACGAATAGTTGGTTATCTGGTGAGGTAGCAAGAATCAAGACTTAAGTCTATATTTTGGACAGATGAGTATTAAGTTACATAAAGAAGTGCTGAAATTAAGAGATTAGTGTCCTTTGCATTTCCCTGTAATCAGTGGAGAAAACTAGAGAGGCTCTCCAAAATACTGTCTAGAAAATCTCTCTCTCTGAAGTAGTATTTTGTTATAACATTAATAAAAAGTACAGGTAGGACATGATTTAAGGCAGAGTTAATATCTATTACTGTTATAGGTGGAAGAACTAAACAAGCATTTAGGTACAGAAACATATCTTAAGGCTGGAAAGAGAAGCAACAAATGCTTAGACATCTGGAATTGAAATTGAATAATATATCCCTGTTAACACTTCTGGTATGTAAAAGAGGGAATTAGCAACATGAATTGTACTGAAAAAGAGAACATCCTTTGGAAAACATATTGTCAGAAAAAAAAGAACTGGTTGTAATTGCTGGATTTTTACTTTTTTGTCTTAATATCTTTCAGTTTTCTTTCAATGGCTTCACATAATAACTTAAAATAAGGGCTTCTTAGTAACTTTTTGTAGCACTAGCGTTTTCCTAGTGAAAGCTGCAATCTCCGTTTTTCTGGTTAGGACTGGAACATCCACAGAGAAATAATATCTCAGAAAAGAACTGTATGAATATTCATATTTTTGTTTAGCAGAATGATAAAAAAGAACAGAGAATGGAAAAGTGAGAACAGCTCCAAAAGAAATAAGTAATCAAGTTAAGACATTTTGTGCAAAATAATCAACCAAGCTTTTGCAAGATTTTTGGATTAATATAAAATATTTCAGTTCCAAATGAAAGGTATGATTGATAGTTTAAATAAGTTCACATTCTTTTCTTTTTTTGTCTTTTTCGTTTGTTTAAGGCATTGCCTAAATTAAAATATTGCTTCAAAATGAAAAATTAAACTATAATTGTAAATATATCAAAAAATCAATAGCTAGTTCTCCTGATAAATTCATCCCACAGACCAACATTATAACACAATACTGTGGGATTGTTCATCTTTTTTACAGATAGTCTGTTTTAAACTCCAGTGTCAGCAGTCTTCTGTCTTATTTGTGAGAGAGAAATGAACTTTCACTCCATGTTTCTAGAAAACCCTGCCTTAAAAAAATCCTATTGTACGTGTAGGATTCTGAATTACCACAATCCATGTGACTTAATACAAGTCTCCTAATGGAACTTTTTGGATGAAGACAGGTGATTAATCGAAAGTGATACATTTATCAGAAATTATATGATGCTGAGAAAGTTATGAAGAAGCACACATGGATCTCAGAATCTGCTGACTGTGAAAATATGCACTCAAAATCTGAGTGTTCCTATCCTTTCACTTGCGCTGCTGACATGGTACCAAGTGGAATGCTGAGGAGCTGAGCCTGAAGGCTGCCAGCCTTTTAACAGCACATGTGGTAGATAAAGAAGCTACACTGTGAAATACATTATTGTCAGAGATTGGTGCCCTTGCTGTGAGCAGTGTGTAGCCAGCAATGCTGTTTAGCTTTAGCCTCTCTGCAGAAGACCATGTTCACTTTCCATATGTCACTAAGTTACTTCTGAGCACCTCTTGTTAGCAGAAATCCCTAAAACACTACATGCTAAACAACACTGACCAATAAGTCCAGAAAATCCCTGGCACTTTAAAGAAAAGCTATGATTGCAATGCAGAGCATTACTTTGCAAAACTGTCCAAATGCCAGCAGGACTTTCATTGTTTAGTCAAGAAAGATGGCAACAAAAAGATTACCTTAAATGACCTCTCTTAAGTGGAGTATTTGCTTATGTCACAGTAGAACATCAGTAGATCTTGAAAGCCAGGGGAGTGTCATTAATTTTAAACTGAACAGATGCACAGGCTAATACAAGGTCAGAGACAACAGCACTTACAACTCACTAAGTCTGTAAGCAATATCCAAGCTAAAGAAATGAAAAACAATAGTCAGACATCTTTCAAAGCTGGGTTCACACCCATAAGGGGAATATATACAGTGGGTGTGAGCAATATATTTGGAGACCAATATAATTCATTACACTATGAGAGAAAGTTCTCCCCCATTCAGTGTTCAACTAAAATCCGAACAGCAGATGATCAAACCTGAACTTTTAGATCAGTCATTGCAAAGTTCCCTTTGTATAAAATCAGAGAATGATTCATTTTTTTCAAATCAGACTGTAAGTAAAGAAGACCAAAACAAAATGAGCCATTGTAGAGAGGAAAGATGGATGTATTCACTTCTTATACACACAGAACAACCCACAAATGTAATAAAATATAATATGGTCTCCACAAAGTAAATCTTTTGAGACACATTATAGATATAAAATATTTTTCTATCCTCAGAGACATCACAGCATGTTTGTCTGTATTACATGTTACTTTTTGGAAAAATAAGCCACCATCTGGCTTGTATTTGGTAACAAGATTTTTGTACTGAAAATAAAGTAAACATTGTGATGGTAAGATGACTGCCAAGGTCTAAGTAAATAGGCTTTTTTTTTCCCAAAGGAAAGACAATTGAGGACCATAACCAGTGAATCTGAAGAGTTTTGGAAGGAGAGAGCAATATTCTGCTAAACAAAATTAACATTTCATAATAAAATAGAAATTCCATCAAATAAGAACAACATTTTGGGATGAGAAAACGGACTGCAGTAAGGTCAGGATCACCATGGCCTTCCTGACTGAACAGAGGAGGAACAGATATAAGAGTGTGACCATTCCATTTCAAAGCGGAGATTGAGATACAACAAGAATATCATTGAACAGGAACAAAATTTAGTGTAGGAGCCTCAATCCTTACTTGTCACAGGTGACTCCACAGGCTGGATATATACTATAGTTCTCTGGTATTAGGGGAGGCTAAAGTGCAAAGCAGTGGTTTGTGTCTGTCCTACCAAACAATAAGCATTCAAAAAGACAATTTCATTTATGGTGTTTTGTTATAAAAATGTACATGACTCTACCCAGTAAAGCTGCAGGTAGCTGAAACTGCTATGGAAGTCCCGAGAGTACATAGAGGAATACATTTCTTCCATTATGTGTGTATGACTTGGAAATTGAATACCTTTAAAAACATCAATGATACAGTAAAGGCTACAGAACAAAAGTTCACTAGAATGAATTCTGTAGTCAGAGCATGCACCAAGGAAGCAGATAATTAGTGAAAGAGAAGTCTGAGAGAGCTGGGACTCTAGCCTGGAAAAGAAAAAGCTTGGAGGCAAGGGAAGTAGATCTTACCAAACATGATAATAGTATACACTGATATATTGATGAAGAAAAGGCAGCCAGATTCTTCTCAGTGGTGCCCAGTGATAGGATATGTGGCAATGGGCAGAGGTTAACAAACCTGAAATTCCATTTGAAAGTAAGAAAAAATGTTTTTTTACTCTGAAGTTGGAGATACTCCAAACCTGACTGGGCATTTTCCTGGCCAGGTTGCTCTAGGTGACTGTATTTGAGCAGAGAGGGTTGACTAAATCATACAACCATGGAATATGCTGATTTGGAAGGAACCGGTCATGATCATTGAGTTCAACTGCTGGTCCTGCACAACACCATCCTCAAGAGTCACACCATGAGCCTGAGAGCATTAGCCAAATGCTTCCTGAAGCTTATCAGGCTCATGCTGTGACCACTTCCCTGGGGAGCCTGTTCCAGTGCCCAACCACTTTCTAGGGGAAGAACATTTTTCTAACATCCAACCTAAATCTCCCCTGACACAGCTTTGGTCCATTTGCTCGAGTTCTGTCACTGGGCACCACAGAGAAAAGATCAGTGTCTGCCTTTCCTCTTCTTCTCACCAGGATGATGTAACTGCATTGAGGTGTCCTCTCAGTCTCCTTTTCTCCAGGCTGAACAGACCAAGTGACCTCAGCTGCTCCTCATACAGCTTCACCTCAAGGCCCTTCACCATCCTCATGGCCATCCTTTGGACACCTGCTAATAATTTAATGTGTTTTTTTATATTGATGCACACAAAACTGCCCCCAGCACTTGAGGTGAGGCCACCCCAGTGCAGAGCAGGGCAGGACAATCCCCTCCCTTGCCCGGCTGGCCATGCTGAGCCTGATGCCCCCCAGGACAGGGTTGGCCCTCCTGGCTGCCAGGGCACTGCTGACTCTTATTTAGATTTCCATCAACAATGATTTCAAGAGCTCCCTTCCACCCTAAACCTCTGTGTAATCCTGTGACACTTTGAAATGGAATGAGCAAGCAGTTAAGCTGTGTGAACAACCAGGAGTTGTAAGAGGGGCCTCAGTGCTTGAGATAGCTTTCTTTGTCTTAGCAGTGTAGATGAAGCCATTTTACAAATAGCCTTGCTCCATAATCCAGAAAGGAAGGACATGGATGGCAGTGAGCTAATTGCCCAGAAAGGTAACTAAAGGCAACAGCTCCAAGTCCAGACATGACATAACTTGAACTGATGCAATTACAACTGCCTAGCACACAGCACATCAAGACACATCTAAATGGTAGATGGATATTTGCCATAAAGTTTCCTGGTCATTCCTCATGTGGGATCTGCTGGAGCTCACAGTAACTTTATCACTGCTTGGGTAAGTTTCCCTTGTAAGACCTGGCAGTGTAAGAGGTCACCTTCTTTTTAATTATGGCTGCTACTTTTCTTTCTATCATGAGAGTGATATGAAGATAAAGCCATGCTAAGCAAAGGATGTGTACTGCAGGAATACTGGATCACTCCTGCACATGCAGAAGAGTCCATGAGTGATAATGTCCTTTCTTTTGCTCCATTTATCCACACATCTTCCATCTGGATTTCCTAAGAAAGCATGATGGAAATCCTCTATTAAGCTGGCTATTTGGTTTGTACTTCCTATCCATCCAGAAAATGTGTGCAAAATCCAAAATCAGACATACCACAGGCTACCTCTTCCTCCAGAGGAAATGTAGGAAGGGAACCCAGGTCCTTTAGAAATTTGTTGAATAATCAATGATAATTACTAGTTATTGTTATTTTTGTATTTCTTTAGGAATAACAGCTATGAGGGAGCAGGAATGTAGGAAACATATTTATAACACAGTAGATTCATCATTTCCACTGTTGGTGGAACAATTTACAAACCTTTTTCAAGCAGGAGTGACCAATTGGCTTTCAAAGAGCTTAAATTGATAATTATTCTTCATGTAATGACTCAGAATTTTATTGATCTGTCAGTACATGCACCATTTAAACACGAGCTATTCTTCAATTAAACACCCAGATAAAACTTTCATACTCACTGAATTTTTTTTACTAGGAGCTGAATTGGAAATTCCAAGGCTTCTTCCTGTGACCAGAGATCCACAAGCATTTCCTTTTTACTTTTCTTTTTTCAGATCACAAAGCTTTCAGTGATTTTAGAAGAAAATCAGATTTTGATGAAAACATGAGATAATACCTGTTATTTTGCTAGTCAAGGACTCACATTGTAAAGCTACAACATTGAACAAGTTGGAAACATAAGAATGTAAGTAGACTTTATTAGCCCATGCTGTTTGCAAGCAAAAAATTATTCTGATAGAGGCTGGGAGTGGGAAGGGTAGGGTAAAGTCAAGACAAACTTTCACGTGAATTTTGGTTTGATTTTTCTTTCCAGAATAAAACAATGGAAACTGCAAGTTTTATAATTCTGAAGGAATTTTTCTGGAAACAGATTTTCTGCAATTAAGTTGGATGAAAAAGTCCTTAGTAGAAAAGTAAAAAACAAAAATGTAGAGAATAGTATTTATGAAGATTTTATGGAATTGTACAGCCTAAGCCCATCACCATCTGATCTAAAAAAATTACTAGAAATTAATTTTTTCAGTTATCATAGAAAGGACAGCAAATGCTCTAGATATTTTAGAGACAAAGCACAGCTAGGCAGGTATTTACCAACGTTATTGTATCTAAAACTGAGATGAAAATAAATATATTTTAGAAAATTCCATGTTGGAGCTGTTAGTGTGTAGCGTGTAGACTTTAGTACCAAGCATAATAACTAATCTGTAACAGAAAAAACCATAAGTATGTATATTTTTAGAGCTATAGGAATGTTTTGAATTCTACCTGAATAGACTATATCAGAAATACTCTCAGACAGGATGTTTTCCAAGTTATTTATAAACCCATGTGTTAATGATTTATTTTTGTCAAGCAGATGAGATGCTATAATTCAGGGCATAACGAATGAAATATTTAGTGTGTCTTGCACCTACTAATCCAAGTGAAAAAAGATAATGGGAACAGTCAGAGGTTTCACAATTTGAGATGAGAATACAGTTTATGTGAACAGTAAATAGGTTGAAAGGGAAATTCTGGATGCACAATTCTGGTTATTTCTATTAAATAAAAACATTTTAATTGTGAATTTGTCTTTCATGATTTAAATAATGTTTAGACCCTAGATCAAAACCCAGTGCAGTGCAAGAGTACACAGTGAGAGCAGTTATCAGAGAATCAGTCTTGTTACTAGTTGAATTTTAAAGAATTTTGCAAACCAAATGTACCTTCCAGGTAACATTTTCTATTGCTCTGCTCCCACTTTAGAGATGCAAGTCTAAGCACTTAAAGTTAAAGTAGGAGTTCAAAGTACTGTTTTGATGGGCTAGAAAAAACTTTTTCAGCTTTTTCTGGTATGCATTAAAGAAGAAAAGTATCCATGTATCATAGGAGGAATGTAAAGAGTTACGAGAAAGACCAGCGAAGTACACAGTGCACGCCGTATATTAAAAGACAATTTTATGCAAGAAACATTATTTTGACAGTGGACAATAAAGTTTACCAAACCATTAATGTGAATTAATGCTGAAACTTATGTATATAAGAAAACCATTCTTAGTACAGGCTCAGAAGTGACCTGTGACAGCTCAGTTTCTTGTACAACAGAAGTTTCAGGGAAGCAGCCACTTTGTACTTGGGACGTAGCTGCAGTCATTAACAGGTCAAACAAAACATAAAATCTATTTGCAGAAACTTATGGAACTTGACCAAGAATCTTATGATTTAGTACTGTTTAGTTTAGAAGAGAAAGAGTATTTGCTAAATCAAGAAATATGGAAGTTGAGGTTGATAATTCAATTTTCTTACCAGTACATGGTTACCCAGCTTTCTCTGAGAAGTCATGGTCAAGTAAATATTGATAACTCTCCAAGAAACTCCAAATTTACTGCACATTTAACTTCTGAACAAGATAACGGGGTGATGGAAACTGGAGCAGTAGACAGACCACGATCTGTGTCAAGTGACAGGGCACAGCAGCTTTCACTGTATCAAAAAACAGGGTTTGCCCCAAAATCGTGCTTTGGAATGTGGTGGGGAAATCAGAAGCAGGTATTTAATCTATGCCATAGTATTTCTTATGGAGAGGGAAGCTCTAGGATGAGACAAGGGCGGCAGAGAAGCTAATGGAATCCTGAAGGACCTTACATTTCCTCATCCTCACCCCAGATACAACTGCATCAGAAATAGTGGTTGTAAATTTCTGAGGGAGAGGACAATGCTGCAAGTGTATTTGTATGTTCACAAGAGAGAGAAAACTGGGATAAAGAATTTCAGGAATATTTTTACTGTCAATGGGATTTGGCAAATCTGTATTCTGCAGTCATCTGTTACTATTTGCCTTTTGTTTTCTTCATCTCTTACAGAATTAGTGATTTGAGAATTTTATGGAGGTGTCCTTTATAATTTTGAGCATCTTCATGGGCTTCAATCCTGTTGATGACTGTCATCTAGCTAAGCTTATCTGTTCATTCACCGAGGTCAAATAGTTCCAGTCATATTCACATCCCAGTGTTCATGTAACATTCAAATATTTGGATTTAGGCCTTAAGGCTGCAATGTAATGCACACCTGCTGTTTGATACAGAGTTCCAGTGTTTACCAGGAAGTGAAAATTAAATTCAGAGTTTTATGGGGGGGAGATGTTATACATTTTGTTTGTCTCCACAAGGAGCTCAAATGGGTTAATCCACCTGCTGTTGTTTGGTAAAAATGGGAAGATCAGTTCCTAGAGTTTCTTTGCTATTATTGCAGTTTTATGAATGCAGTGACATTTAAGGAGTTTATTCTTTTTACCTACAGACAAATGTATCACACTCTAATGTGTGAAAGAATTTTTTGGTTTGGGATAAGAACAATGATTTTCCTAAGGACAGTATTGGCTTCAAAAAATTCTGTGGAAGAAGTGCTGTAATTTAGGAGTTTTTCAACCTTGACTGACACCTGTTTCTTTTTAAAAAATATATTTATTCACTTTTCTTGTGAATAAAAATCGTTTTTGCCAAATTATACATTTAAATTTTTTATATTTTCAAATAAAGGCAAAAAAAATCTAGTCCTTTAGGTAAATCTTAGATGGTAGGAAATGCTGTAAGTGTTCTCTCTGCGAGGTTTTCTTTGCTCAAACACCTACTGCTATAAAACCTAATAAAGAACAAAATTTTCCATTAAAAATCAATAAAATTGTCTAACAAGGCTGTCCTAGGTCATACTGAAAGTCCTTGAATTCTCATTTTCCATGTCCAATTGAAAATAGGAATAAAGCACAGTGTTTCTATTATTTTTTTTAAAAAGGAGGTATGAGTTATTTTTGTGCTTTACTGCCTACCAGTTTAGCTGTCATTGATCCTTTGCTGTGGCTGATTTGCTGTCATGTTCTATTTGAAGTTGTCTGCAGCCATAAAAAGCTGCCAGACACTTCTTAAAAAACAGCACAAAAAGACTTTGCACATATTTTGTCCTATTGTTTTGCTTTCCCTTTAAGAATATGCTTTAGGTGAGATATTTTAAGACATATAATTGAACAATAATTAGAAATTGATTGTGCCACCAATCATTTCTGTCATTTGTCAAATTAATCATCAATTACTTTCCATATCAGATTGTTGCATTTCAATGACTGAGCAGTCTTGAGCCAGAAAATCATTATAAAGCATTTTTTTTTTCTTTCTTTTTGTCCAGGTGCAAGGAACTGAATCAGGAATGGATTTCCACAGGCATACAAGACATGGCACTGAGCTGATCTTCCTTCTGGGGGTCATCCTTGCAAGCTGAGTTGTGAACACCCAGGCACAGAGTGCAAGAGAAGGGAACAGACCTTCACCTTCCTTTTTCCTTCCTCCTCCAAGTACCATGGCACACTATTTGTATGTGGACCAGAATACAGACAGACAAAAGAGTCTGACATAGACTGAGTCTTCTACACAGACCAGTATTACAATTATTTAAACTCAGTCTTTTGTAAAGAAGTGATTGATGTTCTCCATCCTGCACCTAGTACAGATCTGATGTGATAGACATATGATGAAAATGGTGAGGAGAAAATAGGATGGGGTTTTGCTTCAATTCTTGCTATTTGGTGATGTCTCATTGGAGGCATAAGACAAGAAATGAGAGGGATTATTGTGATCTTTATCCCACAGAGTCAGAAGGATATTTACTTCCACTTACCTGGTGGCTACCTATGAGATATTTCTCAATATCTGTCTGGAAATAAACACACCTTTTCATGAGGTCTTTGTCACCTCACTCTGGATTGAAGAAAAAGAAGGAAAAAGGATGTAAGCAGTCTTGACCAACAGCTGAGTTAAACAAAGAAAAAGGCATAGCAGAAAGACAGCATTCCTCCCACACACTGTGCAGCTGAGGAGGGGAAGGGAAGGGAAGGGAAGGGACAACATTTTCATTTTAGGAGCTTTCTTCT
>WEIU01017665.1:67700-101437 GCA_013389925.1 Aegithalos caudatus
AAAATCAACACAATTTGATTTTGATTTGTGTGGGGTTTTTGAAAGGAAAAAGGATAAATGGGTGATGTGTCATTCTATGTAATTCACATATTTCACCGCTTTGAAATATGTTAACACTATTTGTGCTGTTTGTGTTGGTGATGTGTCCTTATGGCACCACCTCAGAGGCAAACCATGCTGTGCACACATGTCACAGGAGCCAGTTCCATGTGTTCCTGCACATACACACCTCCTCCTATGTCTAGTCAAAATAAACTGAACAAGCAAAAGGTCTGAAAGAAGCCACAATTACAGACCTGAAATGTCCTTGTTTGCAGCGAGGCAGCAGTGAGGCAGCATGTTGATGGGAACCTCGCCCAGACATACTGATGCTCAGCTCCACCAGATTTTACCACTTCTAAACCCACTAATGAAGTTGGGAAGCCAGGTTTTTACTTCAAAGCTGAATTACTCTCCTTCCTTCCTTTTGAAACATGGACTGGGAGGACTGTCCACTTCTAACCAAGAACACAGTATTTAAGGCTCAGTTCTGGGTTTTGGGAAGTGGAGAAGAGAAGGAGTAAAAGGAAAGCTCTGCCTTGTCTCCAGCTTGCTCACTTCATGCCACTGTCAAAACTCTGCACAAATGGAGACACAGGTGAGCCTGGCTCACTTGGCAAGCAGTTTGGCTGTGCCTGTGTGGGGTGATGCAGTGTCCAAACACCTGCCTTTTCTCCTGAATCCATACCACAGCCTTTCTGGTTTCTTCTCCCCACAAGAAAATATGTGAATAAAAGACTTCCTTGTTCTACAGGGTGTTGAAAATATAAATACATGAAAGACAAAAGATACTTGGACCCCATAATAAGGGAATGATCTTTCTATTCTACAAGAATTATTTTAGCCAAAAGCATGTGACTATTACCAATTTTAAGATTTTTTTTAATGCCAAAATGTGTGTACAAATGCATTTGAGGAGAAAACTTGATACACTCTGTTTTTTTAAAAAGAGCAGATACTTCTCTGTGCTGATTTTTTAAAATGTCCTTAAAAAACAATAACCTTCCCTTCACCACCCCCACCCCCGGACTCTTATCCAGAGACTCTGCCATGTGCCTAACTAATCAAAATGTTGTGTTATGATTGCCATGGAGACTGCAATCCAGCAGCTGCTTTGACATTTCATCTTCAGCTGCTTTCAAAATGCTTTCTTTTTGCCAAGGAAAACTTTTTTTTTTTTTTTTTTTTTTTTTTTTTTTTTTTTTACTATGCACTGCTTCCTCTACTACAAAAGAAATATTTAGGAAAAAAAATCAGCACAAACTGCCTCAGTTCTAACAACATATTTTGCTAATTGCTTTTGTTCTCCTCTCAAGCAATTTTAAAGGTTTCTGAAGCTTTAAACTAAAAGCTTATGCTTTATTTTGCAGATCAACTGATAATTGTGCACTAATGTGCAAGGTCACCACAGGAGCAACCTCCAGCCCCCAGGTGCAAGGACAGCTGCCCGGCCCTCCATGCATACTTCTCCTGGAACTTTAAGGCTGTTGCTACTTCTGGTGTTTTGAGGAGGTGAGGAGAGAAGGTAGTAGAGAATACATCTAAACATCTCTGTTTCTTTCTTCCCCAAATGAGGGAAGGTTGTGAAGTACTTGGCTGGTGTGGAAGCCCCCAGGAAAGGTTTTGGGGAAGCCAAAGAAGGTACCGAGATGGATGGCCATGATTCCCCACTTGTGGCATAGCCATAGGGTTTAGCATCTGAGTGGCTACATTTCATGTACAGACAGAGATAAGAAAGCAGCATACAGATTTTAAGGACATACAGAGGAGTTCTGCTAACTGATGATTCATTTCACTCTATTCATTTCACAAACAAGCATTTTTTAATTAACTAAGTTGGTCACCCCCTTTCTTTTCCAAAAGAGGGAAGGTCATAGATTTTCTTTGAGCAGACTGGGACACATAAGAAAGAACCTTCTCTGCAGCCTTTCAAAGCACTTGCCCCCAAAGATGCTTTCCCATCCTAGTCAAGGATGTCTCAGATCAACTGGTGCCAAGAAGGTGTGGCTGGAGATATGCTGGGACATGGTGATGTGCACAGGACATACTGAAAAGAGATTGATTCAAAATCCCAGTAGATTTGATCATCTACAGTTTGGCCAAGGTAGGAGACACATGGTATCTCTGTGCGTGTGTGTGTGTGTGTGTGTTTGCGAGTTGAAAGGATTTCCACAACAGTATGAATCAGGTTAAAACTCTGAGCCATTTAGGCTGAGGAGGAGTAGGGTTTAAAACAAAAGCTTCAAAGCATTTTTTAACAATTTTTCTTTAATTATAAGATATGATGACAAATTTGAGTTAAAAACCTTTCTCTGAAAAGCATGTATGCTTAACAGGAGGAAGAAGGAAAACACCTTCAGAAGCAGTCAGCTTCCTGTCTTAAGTTTTTGAAGTCAAGCTGATAGCTCACAGAACGGATCTCAAATATGTATATATATAATCCCCACAGCTAAAAGTCGTCTATTTTAAAAGACAAGTGTTTGCTCATCCAAGGAACATTGTACTCAAGATTTAGACTTTGTGATCCATATGGGTTTTATCAACTTGTTTGCCAGGAATTTAAAAAAAACAAACTTTATTCATGTTCCTTAGAGAAATTAATCCACTTCATGGTCTGCACAAAAAGAAATACAGCTTCAGGAAAAAAAAAAGCCCAGGGCATTCCTGGAACTGGAAGGTCAGAGAGCCAAAATAACAGATCCACTTAATATGAAAAACGAGTGACTTGCAGTGGCATCATTATCAGCACTGGAAGTACGTAGTTTCAGCTTAGAAAGTGATTTCATATCACATCTCATAATGGACCCCTAAACGTGAAGTGCTTTCACGAGCCCTCCGAGAACCAGGCACTGCCACTGCTCTGAGAGCATCATTTAACTTAAAGAAAGGGTGTATAATCCACTAGAAGCACGTGTTCCTGGAGACTTACCTTTGAGGAGCTAAAGTCAGATGACATGAGACCTATTCCATAGTACCCTGTAACATGCCTTGGTATAATTGTTTGTATGTAAAGAATTTAGTTGGATAACCCTAGATTTGGTTTTCCAAGCTTGATAAAAACCTGTGCACCTCTACATAATTTATCAGTATTTTGTTTCCTGTATCACAAAGAATAGGCAGTTTCTGCAAGATGTGTTAATATGCTTTGCTGCTGCAAACAGAGGTGTTTATATCCAATGACACTTGCTTTAGAAGTACAGTCTAATAGAGGAAATATAAATTCTGATTCATTCTTAAAGCAAATAATTATGCAGATTAATCTCTATACTGACCATATTTAAATAGACAACCTAAAATTAATGCATTGCAAATATTTATGGTTGCAACATTATAGCATGGTATTCCACCACCTTTTAAAGAAAGCTGTATTTCTGCTCCACGAGTGGTTTGTTACTTTGAATTAATGTTGCATTAGAACCCTTTCAGTAAGTCAAATCACATTACTCACTCATATAGCATTTTTGGCAAGCATCAAAAAACATTTTTAATACTTAGGAACTGCAAGCCAGACAGTGATCTGATGTTGTAAACAGGACTAAGCACCTTAAGTAAAAATTGCAGCAGAAGGGGAAAAAAAAAATGAAAAACTATTTACGTTCTTAAGTCAAAAGACTAGCAAAAAATGTTTCTACATAACACTGCATCCTGAATAGAGTAGAATAATTTAGCCTTTTCTTCACTATACTGTGAAAAATAACTTGTGAAATTACAATTACTCTTTAAACAATACTGAGAAAAAATCCATAGCTTATCTGTTCTTAGAAAATTAAGCTGATCTATTTTAATGGTACATGTGGTACCTGGTGCTGGCACAGAGGGAGAGACTGTCACCTTCTGTCCCTAGCTGTAAGGGCCTCCACAGCATTTACTCCATCCCTTTCTCTGAACAGCGTAAAGGGACCAAATCACATGAGCAAATCCATGGTTACCCCTGTTTAGCATTCAGGCAATGACACTTGGCTTGCTTTTCTCACGGCAACAACCTCCCTCAGATGCATTCAACCTCTTGGCTGTCCACCTCTCAATGAGTCTTCAGGTGGCTCATGGATAGACACTAAGAAAGTGAAAAGTCCCGCACATCATGGGTTAATTCTTATGCTGATGATGACTGTAGCCATTTACTTTTTAAACAAATGCCTGATATACAGTGCAACTGGCTGAGTGCACAGCCAAAAACAGACCACAGGAAATCTCTTTGACAGCCAGGATGGCAGAATTGTTAGCATGGGTCTGCATTATGTGGGGTTTTTTTGTTGTTGTTTTGGTTTGTTGTGGGTTTTTTTTGTTGTTTTTTTTTTTTAATTAAAAATAAAAAGGTTGTGAGAGCTCAAGGAGAAAAGTGGATGCTACAAAAAAAAAAACTAAAACCACAAATGGCCAGTTTCTAAGAAGAGACATCTATGAATAGCACAGACATAAATAACTTTTTCCGTTTTATCTGAAAGATTATTGTGGCTTTTCACCCCAGTTTATTTCAGCGGAAGTAAAGACGATTCTGCAATACTAAGCAAATAAACCAGCCTAATATAAAATGTTCACTAGAGATAAGAAAGCACACTAGGTTATTTATTGCTGTATTTTTATATTTTGTTTCTGCTCTCCTTTGATCTGTGCTAACACAGGCATTAAACTGACAGCTTAGGGCCACAATACGCACCAGGATATTGAAAGGCGGTCATGTATAAGGGAGTATCAAATTGTTTGTCTGAGCAACTTACAAGTTTTGGTTAATCAGTTCTCTAGGGTCTAGCTCCATCCATAAAGATAAAATGTTTACTTTTTTTTTTAATTATTAGATAGAGAAACTGTGTGCGCTCCTGGTTTTTTTTTTGGTTTTTTTTTTTTTTTAAGGTGTAAACATCTGCAGCAGATACTGAGGTTGATTTTACTTCTAGTTACAGTGGTGTAATAAGAGTTGTTTCACAGACGGCAGAGGAATTTCAGCAGTAAATGAAAAAAGAATAAGGCTCATTGTGCTTTTAATTTTGTTTCATGTAGGCAAGAGGGGAGAAAATTGATTTTAGTCCCAGCCTTTTTTTTCTCATACATGTCACTGATGCATTTTCAACCCTTGGAGAATTGGTGAATGTGGGAATACAGGCTCTAATACAAAACACTTGGCCTGTTTTCAGTTCCTAACACATACTCCAGAGTTCATGTTATGGTTATCAGAAAGAATCTATGAAAAATGAAGCTGCACACAACTGCAGACCATCAGTGTGGCTTAACCCCGTCAGGCGGGGATGAAGCAGGAAGTGCTTTGTGACACTGACTGGCAGAAATACAAACTGATGAAGAAAACACGCGGCAGGAAAGATGGTCTTAGATGGTAAGTTAGAGCCGGGGACATTAACTACAGCTATACTCTGCCAGGGCCAAGATCAGAGGAGCTTGACATACTTGTTAAAGATTTCATCAAAAGGATTAGTTCCAGCAGCTTTTTTTAACCTTTCCTACAACACAATTTACCCAAAGGTGGCCGAGGGCAACAAGGGCTGCCCTGTGAGATAACATTTTTAATTGTACAAATGCCATTCTTGATGTCATAATCCCGAGGTTAATGCAGTTGCAGGTCCTGCACAGATGTGGTGTAGGCTGCTCTGTCATACAGAGAAGTGGCCACGCAGGCAGCGAAAATGGCCACAGTTCAGAGAAGAGTTTAGCTACTGCCCTGAGTGTTTTCCTACACTTTTGCTATGTACTTTTGCACTGTTTTAAATGGTCTCTGCCAATATGTAAAGCAAGCAAACAAACAAAAATATTGTTCATACAATGTGTTACCAAGAATCAACAGTCAAGTATAGCAACTGCCTAATGGCACAACTCATAGATAGGGCAAGGTGATCCATGACTGAATGAAAGAAACAAAAAGCGGAAGAGTCCAAAAAACATCTGGATCCCACCATGCTAAATCTTACACCTTGTTGTACTTTAAAAGTGCTGATTAATAAGAAATAAGTTTCAAAAGGAGAACCCTGACATCCTCTTTGAATTCAAATACACCTGCTAGATTTTAGCAAAGACCGTATTTTGCACATTTTGGGAAGACTTTTCGATGGGTTTCTAGATGAGGTACTCCCTTCCTCCCTAAAAAAACAAACCCAAACATTTCTTAAAAGAAATGTTCACACCATGCAGTTCAAAGAAAAAAGTTTTCCTCACTTTTAAACAGAGCAAATAGTTTGCTCCACGTGCTAAGCTGCTGCTTATGTCACCAGTTCCCAAGCAGAAAATCATGCCTTGTTGATGTGACACATGATTGTGAGGGTTACAGATCAGTTAAATAAAGGAACTGAATGTGGACAAAGTTTATGTGGGATCAGCTTGACTATTTCTGCACAACACTTCAAATATCTGCAGCATGGTAGAGAGTAGTTCAGAGACATCAATTCACACAGGGGTGGGAATGGATAAAAAGCAGCAGATGAGGATACTCTAATAAAGGGCAACACCTTTTCATGTGTCAGAATTTGGTTTGTGTGCCACTAGGAGGTGCATCATTGTCATAGGCTTTAGGTCATTGTCATATAGATTTCTATAAATCTACGGAAAATCAATAATAGGACATATTCTTGTTTTGTGTGTCATCTGTGTGCCTACAAAAGAGGATTTGCCCCACTCAGATGCAGCAATTGTGATTCAGCATCTCCTGCCCTTAGACCTCACTTATCAGGGGTAACTTGATGCCTCACAAGACTGAAGGGTATCTTTCCAGGGATGTGCATTTCTCTGCTAATGACCACAATCTTGTATCTCACATATGGCTGAGGAGTTAAAAGATCATTGGAATGATGCTTTGATTATCAGAAATATGGTTCAAATTTTGGACTTCTATTGATTAAATAGGGTTATTAAATCCTGTTTTGAACCATTTCAGTTCTACATACCAGCTCAACCTTATGTGTCCGTAATTCATCAGTGAGGTACTAATGCAGCTTATTCTTGCAAGGCACTGCACAGAATACATCTCTTTATGCAAGCATGACTTCACAGTCTTTCACTGGCTGAAACTGCCACACAAATGCCATCCTGAACTTCTCTGCATCACTACACCTTACAGTATTTGGAAAGGATAGCCCAGTGTTTGCAAAAGATATGTAAATGGAGGATTATTCTTCCTAAATACTGGGTAAGATAGGAATAAAGACAAAAATGATCATACAAGAAAAAGATTACTTAGTGCAGTGAAGCCAATTTACTCAAGGAGACAGATGGAATTGCAAAGGGAAGGCGTTATTTCAAATAGGATTTGGAGGGAGGCTAACAGGTGCTGGGGGAGCACTCAGGTCAGATGAAGACATCTGCTAGAGATGTCAAGAGCACAAAGGTAACTCTGTGTCTGGGAGTAGAGGGTAGGATAAAAATGACAACTGAACAGGAAATGTGGAAGACTGGGACTGCAGAGGTACATCCCAGCAAAGAAGCAGGGTGTCAGATGGCAGAGTAAAATACAAACAGACACACAAAAACTGTGAATACAGACACTTGTGAGGAGCCTGGAGGGAAAAAAAAAAAAAAAAAAAAAAAAAAAAAAAAAAAAAAAAGAAACAGGTGCACTAGAGGGCTGGATGGCTGGCACAGAAAGATGATGATAACCTAAAAGCATTTCTGAAATGTGACAGGGTGGCAATATTAAGGCAGGATATCCTTCCATCAGTCTTTATAAGTGAATGAGATGTCTTTTGAGATGCTTCCAAGCTCCTATACACACTTTGGACTTGACTCTTAATGCAAGCTGACCCATTGGCTACATTGCATAGGAGATCTGATAGGATGTTTTCAATGACCCTGTGACTAAAATATAGAAATGAACCAGTACAATATAACATATGGTCAGATCAGCTTGCACTGAAGCAATTTATATCAGCAGTTCTGTGAGCTTTTAAGTCATTGAAAGCTAATGTGTGTCTATGTTTAGTCAACTTACAGTAAAAGCATACTAAAACATGTATTCATGCATTTAAATGAGGGAAAAAAGAGTTAAAAATAAACTGCCACAGCTTCTTTGTAATATACTTTTATTTAGTATAAAGACACAGAAGCCTTTAAGTTAATTGCATGTTTGTTCATCAATATCCTGTCTTTTGCAAGCAAATACTCCCATGTAAGAAATTCAAATAAGGCACTTCTGAGTATAGAAGCTTTCAGCTACTTTCAGTTTACTTATTTAGGTTATTCCATATGTTGGAGCTCATCTTTCTCACAACAAGACTTAGAAATAACTTGTGTGATGGACTTTAATAAAATGCAATAAACAGAGCCAACAGTGTAAATTGAAAGTATACACATAGGATCAGTAGTAGCATCATATGATACAAGAGGATTTATAAAATAGATCTCATCAAAACACTTGATTAATTTCAAAACCATCTTTTATCTAGAACATGTGCAAACTCACACTGTCTACAAGAGAATTGCTTTATGATATGTGAGCACAGCTTTGCTCCTGATTTCTGTGCAAATAAATGTTCATAAGGATCCATTTCCACTTATTCTGCAGCAAAAGTCCCATTTATAGTAGTGGTACAGGACAAGGTGCCCACCCAAAGACTCCTGAGGTGTCCCAAACACCCTTCTCAACCTACAGGCAGGGGTACCTCCTTTCTGTAGGTGTTTGTTGCTCTTTCCATTGTCCACACAGGCAAAGGGACAGTGCTTTTAACCTTGGACACTTCTTGTGATTTCTGGTGCACTTAGGCTCCAAGTTTTGTGTTTGAACCACAGTACACATCCCTCCATGTGATATTCATGGCCAAGAACTGTCTCTTGGATGACTGCTATTAAACCAGCCATTTCTCACAAGTGGCAATCAAAAGAGGAAAGAAAGGCCTCATATTTCTGATATGTCCAGAGAATACTCTACTGACCCTTATGAGAACAAATGCTGCAAGGTTTATCCAGCTCTGGGAGTTGTTTCATAGATGTGACCTGACCAGCAGTAGGCGTTTCTTTGGAACCTCAAAGTCACTGTTTCACTTTCCGAAGTAGTGTCTAAACCACACTATCTCATATGTATTTCCTTAAAGCTAGCTAAACTTTTCCACTCTGTACTGACTTCTGTGGATCTGCTTTCTGGCACTTTCTCTCTTTGTGGTTTGATTTCACTACTGACAGGGACACAGGTTCCTCTAACCTAATGTCAGCAGGCAGAAAGATGAATGTGTAATCCAAGCTGACCGTCTCAGCTCCCTCTATGGCAAGCAGAGACGAATTGGTGTTTTCAGACAGAGCCACAGCCTTTAGCACAACAGTCTCATCTCAAATGCCAGGCTGGATCCACTTTTAAAATAAACATATAAAAGAAACAAGGTGAAACGAAATTGGGAAATATGGTACCAGTTAGAAATTTTCCCAGTTTCTACTCAACAACATGCAGAGGTTTTTGAATGCTTTACTTAAATCTTTAACATCAAGTGGATGTAAATCAGTTGGTTCCTGTGACTAGAATCAGAATACATTGTCTTCCAGCTCAAGGCTATATAAGGCTTCCCAGTCCCAAACAATGAATATTAGAAATGGCAAAAGCTTCTGCAACTCAGAGCCAAGCACTGACAATGTTTGAAGTCAAGCTAAAAATACAGCCCCTGTCCAGATCCCAAACAAGGCAGGCAATAAATGCAGATGGTTATAAGGGATAGAGTGGCAGGGATGTACAAACAAACAAGATACAACACTGCTTCTTTCTCATTCTGCCTTGTATTTCTCATTCCTTTCCTTGTATTTCCTGGAATTTCTTACCATCTCTTAGCCATTTTACATTCATCCTGAAAGAAGTTTTACTGAGTTCGCAAATTCACGTCAGACTGGGCTTGGCTGCCTTTTTCCAGGCTTGTGTCATGTAACTCATTAACTCAAATAGTTTTTCATCAGTCCTTGTTAAGTAATCCAGTGCCCATTCAGGTTTCTGTTATAACCTCTTATTCACACAATCTTAGCACAATGCAAAAAGTTCCCCCATGTCCAGAGTCATCAGATCAGTCACTTCCCAGTTCTTTGTGAGATAGACTCCTGCTTTGACTCTCCTCCCTCTGCAGCAGCAGTACGAAGGACATTTCAGTGCCCAGAGATCAGTGTTGGGAAATGCATTCTGTAACTTTGGAGCAAGTCCATCTTTCTTCAACTGATCTTGTTTCTTTATATAAACTAAACCAAAGTTTGTTTAACCTCTTATTCACAAACCTCTGGTGGTAGATTTCCATAGCCTCTAGTCCAGTTTAGCATTTAGTTACCCTTTATGCCAGAAAGGCTTTTGGCCAAAATAATTTCCACTCTAGTTTAACAAAATTATTGAAATTATTTATTTTCCCAATGGACCTGAAAAAAAATAATTTCCTCCTTTTGGAGGTTAAATTTAGATGCTATAATCACTCCCCCCTCTTCCTTTGCATCTTCTCATGATATGCTGAGAATTAGCAATTAGTTGCAGCAAGTAAAACTGTCATATGTACTAAAGGCAGAAGCACCTTTTGACACATAAAGAAGTCCCATGAGTGGTTTTCTGTTGTGGAATGTTTTGAGAAACTGTTGCAAGTGTCTCTGTATTAACCTGGTCATTGTCTGGATACCTTGACTTTCAGCTGAGAACAACTTTTGTTTGTTCATGGTAGGATTTAGCGTGTCTAAATATTAACCATCTAACATAGAGTCAGCTAGCCTAAGCATACTACTTGGGCTACCCCTGAATGAAGGAGGGAAGAATCCTTGGAGAGAGAGAACAACCCTTGTTTCAGACCATTCCTCTTGGGTGGGATGAATCCACCAACCTTGACCACAGAGGAACCTTAAAGGATGAGTTTAATTTGGAGTGAGAGAGACTTTAAGCCTAGAAACCAACTCTGGGATCACAAATCATGCTTTGACATGTCTATTTCAGAAAAAAAAAATGTGGTTTTCAAGTGCAGATTTTTTAGGAGACACAATAAGAAAGTTTTTATTGCTTCTCAATCCATGTCCTATGTGGTGCTGTAAGACATCAGTAGTACAGCCTGATCCTACCCAAAGTATGTTTGGGGCCCCATCCTGTTTAAGCACTGTTTTTGCAAAATTTTGTAAGCATTACATGAGTCCTGTAGCACTTGTGGGAATTTACATGGCCTGTATGGAAACAAGGAATGTGGCACATAAAGTTACAGGAAAAACTTAAACAAAAACTCGGGCTTAAAAAGCCAGAAAATAAACCTTTTAATTGGCTTTGGCCTTGTGAAGACCATAAGGCATAAGGTTAGAAAATGTTTGGCTGTACAGAAATGTGGCTTGCTTCTTATAGTCTAAAAAAAAAAAAAAAAANAAAAAAAAAAAGAAAAAGCAGCTCAGCTGTTTCCAAGTCCAAGAGGATGGTGGTGAAGAGGATATTTTCCCTGCTGATGTTCAGATACACTTCCTGGCACTCCACCCTGCAATTTAATTTAGTGTGAAACTGTGCCTTAAAGCATCAGTCTATCTCTGAATAAAGACTAGGGGATATGGCTCTCTAGCAGAACTGAGAGTTTCTTTCTTTCTTTCTTTCTTTCTTTCTTTCTTTCTTTCTTTCTTTCTTTCTTTCTTTCTTTCTTTCTTTCTTTCTTTCTTTCTTTCTCATACTGAATGCAGAGAGGAAAAGGCAGGCAGATGCATGTCATAAATAAACCCAAAGCGAACAAAGAACAGATGTCCTGAGGAACTTGCTGTCTCAGTATTTGGAGCACAAAGAAATGAAGTAAGCACAGCCCTTATAGAGGAAGTCCTTCACTTCCTCAAGAAGTTTGAACATGCCGAGAAAGCAAAACAATTTCACAAGGCCAGAGTATACAGGCTTCTAATCCCATGAAAGTAGTATACGTTCTGCCACAAATCCAGAGTCAACAGAGCTTTCCTTTAACACAGGTACAGTATAGTTAAACCATGGGCTTAATACCAGTAAGGCTGTTATCACTTTGAAATTCTATTAGAAAGTGTCAGGAGTTTTTTGCAAGATTAAAGCAAAGATTAGAAAAAAATTATCTTGGTTGCTCCTTTTTTCTCCCCTAGCTAATTCAATGCATTATAACATAGATTGATCTTAACATTCTCCAGACCTGGGCAACACACAGAAGACCCATAAGTATTTCTGAGCACTGTCTGCTTTGAAATTCTGATTCATGGTTATTCATATAGTGTAAAAAAACTGTAAAACAGAATGAAAAAATATGCAGAACTCACCATACATCACAAAGAAAGGTTGTAGGTATCTGCTCTATTTACTCAGCATTAAATGCAATAGTTTTATTTCCTTTTCAGCAAATCCCCTGAAAACAGACCTGTGAGTGAATGCAGGATTACAGACGTGGAGCAGAGCCAGACACCTCTGTGCTCCTGGGGCTGCTGCTGCCCAGCACAGGGGTTGTAGGCCGGCGGCGTTGGGGCCACGAGCTGGGGAGGCAGGAAGTTGGAGGGACCAAGTTGGAGCAACCAAACCGCTCCAAGCAGCACAGCTCTGGCCACAAACGTTAAGTGATAAGTGCTGCTGGAGTGATGATGGTCAAAAACATAGGCAAGAAAGGATCTGGAAGGAGATGTCATGTCTTTTACTGGGCCTAACCACTGGAGAAAAAAATAAAGGTAAGATTTCAGGACCTAAAGCTGAGCCATTATATCTGGAAGTTGCCTATTTTGTCAGCGGTATCAGTGTCTAAATAAAAGACATTGCCTCTCACTGCAATCCTTGTATCATAAATATTTCCAGATCAGTATTTTTTGCTATTACATTTTTATCCAGACTCCTAGAAAGCTGATGGGAAAATAAAAATTATGAAGCCACCAATCACAAGTTGGAGGGAAATGTAAATAAATAGACTGGAAAGTTGTTAAACGCCTAAGAACCACATGGTCCCTGCCAGTTGCAGTTTTTGGACTCAAGCTTATACCTGTTTTGACAGCTCTCAGTCTTGGCATGCGCTGAGAAAAAGAAAAAGGAGGGAGGTGGTAGCTGGGGTTCCCTGCTTGCCTGTTGTAGTGTCACAGCAACTGACAGACTGGAATGCAGACAAACCTGAATCCCACTTCCAGCTGTGGTGGAAGATGGCCAGGAAGGACAGTAAGGCCATAGGATGTCCAGTGCAGAGCAGAGCCATGACTCCTCGAGGTGGGAGTCTGGCCCCAGTGCTTCAGGCAGCATCCCTTCTTGCATCATATGTAGGGGTTCTTTCCTTTTTTTCACCTTTTTTTGACCTTTTTCTTGTTTTGCATTCTCTCTGACTCTGCTTGTGTGCTCCTCTGCACCTCCCTGTCCCAATGCACTGCCAGAAGCCCCTGCCCAGCTCCGCTCTTGTCTCTCTGCCTCTTCCTCAGCATATCCACCCCAGAGCCTTGTTAGCTCTTGCTCCAGCACTGGACAAGAGGTGTTGGGCCCATCCTGAGCTCCTATTCCCCACCAGCATGGCAGAAAACTGTTCCCAAGGCACTGCTGTTGTGCCAGGGGACCGGGAAGGATGGCTTCTCATCTGCAGGGGACGGCTCCTCCTAGCCCCAGCTCACCGCTCAACCTCCCTGTGCGTCACCAGTCGTGGTGGGAGGCTGCAAAAAGCAAAGGGAGACCTCTTGACTGAGACCTACTAGACCACAGACACCTACTTCCCATGGGACATCTTCTTTCCACACAGCCCAGATTTTCTCACAGACAAGATTTTCTCACATCACCATGAGCAGGGAGCAGCATGCTGCAGTGGGAAGCAGAAGTGGGGGATCACAGTGGCCAATTAATTTCTCTTGAGTGCAGGAGCAATGCAAGAAGCAGGAACACGCCTCAATTTCACAAAGTGCCCAAGGAGAAACTCAAAGCATTCTGAAAAATCACATCTATACCTATGTGACTCCATCTTTCCCTTATTCAAGCCTCTATTTCCTCTTTTCCCTACACACACATTTTCTTACATGTTATCACAGCTGAAATGATAGTATTTGACCTACAAATGTCACAGAGAAAAGCTACAGATACTGTTTATTCTTAGAGCATGTTTTTGTTTCTTTTGGTAGAATTTAAATATTTCTCTGCAGTTAGATTTCAAAGGGTTAACTTACTATGATATGTAAAAAAAATAAAAGCTTACAGTTCCTGAGATAGTATCAGCCCATTAAACATAGGTAAGAATATGAGAGGGAAAGAGAAGGGAACAGATATTATATATTGAAGGAAAATTAAAACTCAGGATGTTGGGCGTGGAGAGAATGTGCTTTGAAGTACAAAAGTTCCATTGTTAATGTGGGACAAAACCTCCCCAGTATGGGACAGAGATAAAAAGGAGGGAGTTTCTAACAGATCAAGGTCAACCAAGATATATGAATAACATAAATGCTATTAATCTCGTACAGCATGAATCAGAGAATTGCAGCGGGGTATAGCTGTGTGGCAGAGTTCATGGCATGAGTGTTTTATGCCACTTTGTATTAGATAATGAGCGTATTCATTACAGACTCCTACACATCATCCAAACTGGCAGAGAAGGAGCTTTAGGGAGCTCAAGAGAACAAATCAAAGAGCAGGATCTAAAGCTCGGAAAGGTAATAGGGATGTTCAAATACTGCCCCAAGTTTAGATATTTGCAGGCATTCATACAATCTGACTCTGCAGGAAATAGCGTGAGAAAGAAGCTCTTGCTTGGACAGCTTATTGCTTATTATTTATCATGCTGCCTCTGTCATAACAGCTGATTTTACCAATTTAAAAAAAAAGCAACCATAGAGCAATACAGGGAAACACTACATATGAAAAAATCTTCTTTGCCATTTTTTAATTTTTTTTTTTTTTAATTTCTCATGGCTGCAAATTCAGAGACACAAAGAGAATCAATTTTCATCTTGGAGGGCTTAATCTAAATATCGTTGGGAAGCAAGGGACTGAGCCATACTGGAGTCAAAAATTACATAACCAGATGTAATTCTCATTTCACATGTTGCATTTCCACACATTTTAGTCCCCTGGAATTTCAGAGGCACATGTGTTCCACAGGAGAAGCTTAAAGAATAATTTATCTTGGGAAGGATGGAAATTAAAATGTATACACGTGTGCATATAATTTTGACAACAATCTGCAACCAGATTGTTTCCAGTGGTTTGCATTTCCATTTATTTATTCCAAACAAACATTTTAACTAAATGGCATGGATCTATGTGGCATGTTTTCCCTGATTGTTATGCTTTCAGATTTTTGAAATAAAGCTGAAATACAGTTGGGACCAAATTAAAATTCTGAAACCGACTAATTCTTTCTCCCTGAGGTTAGCAGGGTTTTCTCAGCATGAACCTAGACTTGCATTCAATTCTACATTTCGGTGCCATGTAATCAATGGAAAAGGGCAAGCCCCATAATGGGGCCAGCTCTCCACAATGAGCACATCCAAACTTAAAAAAAGGAGATTTTCAAAGAGGAGCAGCTGGTTGTTTGTATGCAGTAGCATCTAGAGGCTGCACTGCATTTGGAGCTCTTCTGCAGCACTCCATATATGCATATATATATACACACATATATACATGCACGCTCTGTGTATGTACATGTGCATGACCCATGCACACATATGTGCACTGTACATACATATTCATATAAAACAAACTGCTTCTCTACCTGATCCTTAGGAGATACATTGTTTGAGCTTAGTGAAGGGAAGCTGGAGCAGGGGAGAGGGGGGAAGAGAAAGAGAAGAAAGGGCTGGAATGGTTCAAGGTATACTGATCCTCAGGAAACAGCTGAAGACTGCTCAAAGGTAATGCCAGTACTGTGATCCAGCTGATTTACAAAATGGGCTTAAGCAGGACAAGAAAAATAACAGAAGATCAAAGGATAAGCAGCAGATAGGTTTCAAAACTGTCAGTAGTTTGTTTACAGAAAATCAGGTGAAGACAAGAGTCAGTCAAGATTTAGACTACAAAACTCTCCTTGTGGCTGCCTGTATCCAAGTAGCCAAAGGATCCTGAAAACCTGTACTGGACAGCAGCACTGAAACCTGAGCATTCTCCAGTCCCTCAGATCCTTTCTGGTGAGCCTGGGAGCTTCTAGAATCCCTTCCCATTAGCAAAGTCCTGTCTGTGAAGAGGCACCAGTCTCCCACACAGAGTTCTGCAAGCTGCTGCTTCATATCCTGCAGATCTTACCTCTACTACTGAATATAACAGACCTGGGCTATTAAAATGCTCTGGATCTTGAAAGAGGTGCTTGCTACATCCAGAGTCTCCTCTGAGCACACCACTGGTGCCCTTTGTGCACAATTGTAGTTCAGCCGGTCAGAGCATGTGCTAATAATACCAAGTTTCAGGGTTCAGTCCCTGTATGGGCCATTCACTGAAGAATTGGTCCTTCAAGAAGGATCCTTGAGAGTCATTTCCAACACAGAATATTCTGTGATTCTGTGAATGTCTCTGGAGAAAGTGATTCAGGCATCACCTACAAAGCTTACATAAAGAGCCCATGGTGAAAAGAAGTACCTTGCCACTGGAAGTACCTTGCCCTTCACCCTGGGCACCTTACCTGGCAGGACAAGCCATCAAGAGTGTGAGTTGGAGGCAGAAGAGTAGTTGGGTGCAGAAAAAACTCTGTTCTTCAGGCTCACTGTCAGGGCATAAAGCTGAGAAGAGGGAATCAGAAATATGAGACCAGCTTCCACAGAATTCGAGTCACTGCATGTCTTGGCTAAGACCCATCCCCAGTCTCCTTCCATTTCCTAAAAATTCATAGCTATACCAAACAGGTACCTTGAGGGAGCTGTTGCTCATACAAAGTGGGGCTGGTCTATTTCTGTAGAGGGAGGAAGCACCATGCGAGGATGCACAAGAAATGGCACATTCCCTGAAAAACTTAAGTGTGTCACAGCATCTTCTTTCCAGATGTGGAGAACAAAAATATGAATGTTTCACATCTGACAGCAGTCCCACAAAGCTGGGAAGGCAGAAGGGGACCGTTGAACATTTGCTCCTGCCCCACCATACAGACACTCAGCCAGGGCGCCAGAACAAACAATAAAAATGGCAATATTCAGTTGCATAGTTACAGAGCTGCGAATGTAAAATTTGGGGGTTTTCAGTGTAATTATTACATTCCATTTATTTGGATTTTTAGACCAAAAAACACCTCTCTCAGAGGCTTTTACCTCATAGTTAAATATAGTGGTGAAGCAGTTAACATAGTTTTATGCATCACCATGTTGGCATGGGGTTTTTATATTTTATTGGCACCATTTTATCCCTGGAGACAATAGGAGATTGTTCTCGCTGTGTGTAAAAAGATCTTGTTCTGGCAAGTAGGGTTTTCCCAGTCAACAAGTTTGGAATCCTTGGTAAGGAAGAAATAGGCCATGTTGGGACTGGCCTGCTAAGCACCTCCTCACCGCAGCAATCACTGCGCCATTCACTGCTCACAGGGCTGCTGCAGCTCAGAGCCCCTGCCTGCAGCCCAAAGTGGTGAAGGATGGAACACCAAGGCCATAATCCTCTGCTGTACTGTTATTACAAAGATGGGACAAAAAATCTAGATTGATCTTCTCTAGGCATAAACTACACTGTAATTGCTAGAAACTATGGGGCTAGAAGAAAATATATGTGCTCAGAAGCCTTTTTCTTTGCTAAAACCTACAAAATCCATGTGAAAATAAAGGTTCTGATTCCCTGATTTGGATGCTTTTATGTAACCCTAAAAGATGTACAGAATTTTCTGTTTCACTCATCTCTTCCTGGTTGTATAAATAGTGCAATACACAATTAGAGCAGAGGCATTAGGGATAAGAAGGTATTTACATCAGAGATGTGAGAATGGTAAAGTCTTATCTCCATCTTTAAATAAATATTATGCTTCATCCACACCCAAAGTCTTGAAAGAAAGCTGTTTTAGTGTAAACAATTCACTTCCTGGCCAATCATTCAAATTTTTTGATGACTTGCTGCTGAGAAATTCAGATTCTGCACTTACTTACAAATTTTGATCAGTCAGATAATCTACTCCAAAATCACTCAGACACTGCAGTTTATTTGCAGTGATACCACACCATTTGGCAGGCCTGGCATTTCAGTTGTTCTTATTTGCAGAGGCTATAAAGTGATTTAGTTGCTACCAGGTTTGACAGCAATTAGGAACACAGGAATGAGCGATGGCAGCCTCTGCTGTATATTTCATGAGTGCCCACAGCTCAACCCTTCTGCAAAACATGCCTCACATCTCAGATTACACTAGAAAATAAAGTCTCTAGTAGTTAGAGCTGCAGTCAGCTTTCAAAATGTTTACTTAGCATAAGGTAGTGCAAAAGTGATTATAAAGCAAACCCAACCCCCAGGGTCTGCAATGATAGGAACTGCCCAGAAGGTTAGAGCTGAACTGAGATCCTACAGCCATGACTATTTTCCAGATGAACTGAAATTCATCATCTTGCAGCAGACAGAAAATGCAAAGTTATCTCCTTGCCCTACAGGGATCAACCTGCAGCTGCACTTCCCTCACTGCCTTTTCTCTGAAAGGCCCAGCAAGCTGTAGATGTGTCAATAAATTCCTTGGGTTTTTTAATTTTACTTAAGTCTTGAAAATAAACCACGGAAAGAAATGAAAAGGCATTTTTTCAAAGCAGAATGGGACTTGAAAAGCAGTGTCCTTAATGACATTGAAACAAACCAAACTGTTTTGGGGAACATTAAATGCTCAAGCAGCTGAGCTTCAGCATTATCGGCAAAATGAAGGCAGTAGTGCTTTTATTCAACAGCTAGCATACTGGATTTGGGAGATACTTGTTCAGGATGTGGAATCCTTAGCAGTCATCTCATGGGAGAGGATCCTGCCTGCCCTGACAAAGCAGCCCTGTTCTGCCAAGCTCTGCTCCTGGAGCTGTTCCACTCCTTTGTATAAAGTAATTACTTAAATATACATTGAACAAAGAGAGAGGGAAATTACTTTAAGGCCTATCAGTTAGGGCATTCTGCTGGGAGGTAAATAATTCATTAATGATGCTGCTACTTCAGAGACCTAATAAACTTTTATTGGGTAAGAAAAATCATCAGGGACTGGGAAAATAGCCCCCAAACATCTTGTCACTTGGGGGTGCTGTTTTGTCATGGCATAACTGTCATGTTTTGAATGGATACGGATTAAAAAATCCCCTGCACGTAAAATGAGAATTGCTGCTTCCCCTGGCAGGTGTTCTAGTGACACAATTTTTGGACAAAATGGGAGGTAGAGTTTGTTTCAGAGCTTTGAAAAGGCTCACATCTTAAGAGAATTGCAACTAAGGCTTTTAAGGAGTTCAAGTAAGACCACATCGTTAATAAATTAAATAAACTGCAGAGATCCTGAACTAATGGTTTTAAATGCATCCTCCCTGCTTTATTTGGAGGCTCTGGACTCTGGGCAGGATACCTCTGGGTCTCACTGGCAATGCAGCCCAGGAAGAGGTGGAGACAGACAGATGGTCTGAGAGAAACTTAAACACCACAGAAATTAATAATAAGCTCCTACATTTCCTGAGATATAAGAAAGAAAGACCACCAAGATGCTCAACAGTGCTACATCATACTCCTCAAGTCTTCCTGAAGCAGGAACTGGCAAACATAGCTTAATGAATCAAGTGTCATCAGGAGAAATGACCATGTCTGACACAGAACTTTATGCCCACAGTATTTTCAGCTTCAAACCACAGCAAAGGAGGATGGCTAGCTCCAAAGGTAAGCTAATGCAACACAATGCACATTGGAGAATTTAGACACTCCTGCTGTAGAAAAGTGGTGACATGGTGTCCTGAGGAGAGCTCCTTGTCCCCCTCTTTCCTGGCCATGAAGAAGTCTCCCTCTGAATTTCAGAGCCTGAAAACTTTGTCATATGTTCTCACTTGAGAAAAATTCTCATTTTATCTTTTCCATTTGTATTAAATCGTTTTCAAACAGGAGAGGCTTAACATGCAGGCTGTGCAATAGCGTATGATACAGTTAATTTCTCTCGCCATCTAATGTTAACAACATAAGGAGACTGGCCTGAGCTGCCAAGGACATAAATCTATCCTTGCCTCCTGGCTTGTTCACTGAATCTCAGTATTTTATTACTGCACATTCCTCCACAGGACTTCACCTAAACACCTGGTGGGGACCTTCCAGAGGAAAGAATTTCACTTTTCTGAAAGAAAAGGCTCCTCTTCACCCCATCCCCAGAAACAGTCCATCTTCTAGCAGTCTCCTTTCCCCCAAATCCAGATTCCCGTTTCCATTGATAAAGTACATTCCATTACCAAAAACTGCTTCATGTTTACAGTGTTATATAAACGTCTACAATGTTTCTTTAACATTGTTTGACTTGTGGGTGACTTCAGAGCTCCTGATGGCACGGGGCATTAGTATCAGCTGGAGCAAAACCAGTGGCAGGCAGGTATTGTGCCAGCTTCCTCACTGTTTTGCCAGCTGACCTCACTCCTGACATGCTAGTTGGCTGCTGTTCCCTTCCCATGCCAAACTATGCAGCGGCTTTGAGATGCATACAAATAAACTATCCAACATGCTGAATAAACCAGTGTTTGAATTCAAGTTCCAGGATGAAGATATTTACACAAACCTTGACCTCTGTTGCAACCAAATTTGGGCATTTCAAGGACACTGGATATCACTCTCAGTAGCTTTTATTACTTACTGTGGAGAAATAGCAAATGAAATACTGGGCATGCAGATGGCTTACAGAGCAGCTCGCTGGAAAACCATGGAAAAGGGAGCAATGCTGCAGATTTGAAATGAGCATTTTCACTTTCCAAGTACAATTTGAGACAAACATGGATGATTTTATCCTTCTCCTTGCATACAGATTAAATGTTACATTCTTAGGTACGTAGACATGAAAGATGGACTCTGCTTGCAATCAACCTATTCATCTGGTCTCTCACAAAGCCTGTATGTGAATAGTAAAATGGAACCAAATCCAAGATGTGAAACCCACATCTGCCTCAGGTGAAACCAGATGTTAATTAATGCCTCCTTATTCTCCTCTTTATGTATCCTGTCTCTTTACAACATATGTAATGTAGATATTTCATCTTCACTCTAGCAGTATGAATATCTTTCAAGTCTGTCAGAGATGGAGGACTATGTTATCATCAGTACAGCCTATTAACTCCTTTCTGTTTAAGCAAAAGTTAAGTATTTAAAGTCAACTAGTGGCATTTTCTTTTAAAATACTTTGCTAACTGTCTAGGGAACAAACCTGACCAGAATTCCTGTGGAAGTTAACTCAGCACTATTTTCATAAAAAATACCTGGCCTCATAACCTTGAGCAACAATTTTTTTTTTTTTTTTTTTTTTTTTTTTCCCCAGTATTTACTGGACTATCATATGAAGAACTAAATTATTCATTATAAAATCCTGCCATATTGTCTTGCATACTATGAACTAATATGGATTTCAAAGAATGTGTGAAGTTAGATCTTCACTTTTTCAATCACTCATTATTTTGCTTTGGATTTTGGATTTCTCCCCCAGTTCTAGTTCTTAATCCCATTTTCAGAAATACATTATGCCTCAATAATATCAGCATAAAAAAGGTATTATTCCAAGGAACTGTCTTTTCTTTTTATAGATAAATTAACCCAAAGTTTGTGTTTGGAGAAAAACCCCAAACCTCAGAGCAGCAGGTAGAGGAGGAGGAAGCAGGGCATGTTATGCTCCAGACAGACAGACACTGGGATCTCTCCTTGCAAAATATGACACACCAGATACAACCCACAGCATTTTCGGTGCTCTGACGCACCACACCTTTCACAAGCAGTGAAAGAAAGGAAGCTGTACGGTGCAAACGCGATTTTATCGCTATGTCAACAACAGTGTGGGCCCCAGCATTCAGCCAGAGATGTTTGCACTGGACCTGAGAAGTTTCTCATCAGCCGGGGCAGACAGCACACACCACGAGTTTCGCCACAAGGCCCCTGTTTGTTTTGGTGCCGATACAGCAAGGTGCAAAAACGCTGTGTCCAGCTGCTGTATTTCTCAGCTGGTGAGTTCAGGTCAAGCTCTCAGGACCCTGCCTCAGGACCCTGAGGGTGGGGAGGAGGGTGTGGCTGTGGGGCAGAGAGCAGGAGGAGCTACCTCCCATCCATACTGTTTGCCAATCTGGAAAGGAGCCTCAGGAATAGGTCACTCATTAAAACTTTATATAGCTGAATTCAGGAAGCCTCCTCTCACTAGAACAATAGCAAAAGGAAAAAACCCAACAAAGGTGGCTTTTATTGAGCCTTCTGGGTGGGCACAACCACCAGGATGAAGAAAAAGCTCAGGTGAAGCGTTGCCTCACAGATACCCATCCAGCCCCTCAGAGAGCAACCGATTATGCTTTATGCTTGTGCCAACAGCTCTGCCATCCTTTCCGTACCTCATTACAGAAAACCAAAGGAGGAAAAACATGACTAAAATATTAAAGAAGTCACGTTTTCTGTGTTTGATCCTTAACCAAAAATATTGATTGAGATTTATAAAACGTTAGAGAAAATCTCAGTCCCACAAAGAAAATCTTCTCTTCTAAACTCCCCCACTCTTCCAGAGCAAGGGGACCACTTAAAAATGCAAAGTGAAGATTACATGCTAATGTTAGCAGGATTTGAGGCCTTACAACTTGTGAAACTACCTAAAGGGTGGTCTCCCTGCCTGGGCAGGGCCAGTATATTCAGTAACACCGGACGTGGAGTGGAGGTGGGTGCGGGCAGGCACTCCTATGTCACACAGGATGAAAATTAAATATTAACGTGCCCCTTCTGCTACCTGCCTGGAAGTCACACAGTCACAACATTTTTAACTTGTATGGTGGTGGTGAGGGTAAGTTTGAGCTTACAAGTGGTGTTAGACTCCCCCATCCCCCGTTTTGGATCACTTCTCTTTTCATGTAATAGGATAAAACATTCAGGCTTAACCTTCCAAATCATAAGAAAATCTTACTTATTTTTGAACCAACTGACTCATTTTCCCAGAGCCGACAGAAGGAGTCTCCACTTAAACAATTAAGAGTCTCTTCTTAAACAATATGGAGGTTTTTCTCAGGCTTTACCTGACTGAGCTTGCAGCAAAGTAAATTTGTGGTGTCATGAAAATAAGTTTCAAGGTTAAGCCCACATTGCTCAATGAAGGAGTCATGGATTGAAAGCAAGCACCGAAGCCCGTCTTCTGTACAGAGGAGTTGCTAGGTCATTCTCTGGTACTATTTTGGACTGCTCTGAGTAAGTTCTCTTCCCATTGACTGGACTTGGATGCAGTTCAGTCATGAAATTATTCTAGAGGAGGCTCCCAACAGGCAGTATGACTAAGACTGCACCAGGTTTGAGTCTCTTTCCTTTTCTACTGTCTCAGTTCTCCAAACACTATCTCAGAAGTCCTAGGGCAATTGAGCATTATATATATATGCAGCATAGACATAGTCTGCTGCACATCTGCTGTATCTGCACAAATGCAAGCTGTTCTGCACCACTGGCCTGGGTATCCAGGATATCTTTCACGGAAAGAGATCTCTACACAGAACTCAGGTTGCCTCTGAAAACCATTTTAATCCATGTCAGTGCAAGTCCCTAAACCTCATCTGGAAAGTGTTGCTTAGCAGCTAAGCAGCACTCCTGCAGCAGGATTGTTCTTCTTTGTGCCAAATGTCTAAGTAAAACTCAGAACTGGGGGAGCTCTCACTGTTACAAAGGAAAGATTCAAGTATCAAATGGAGCTGTAGGCCTTGGAGCATTTGGGTGACCCCTCAAAATCTCAAAATTACTCAAGTACCAAATAATCCCAAAATAACATCTAGAAAGACTGTTCACTATCTAAGTAAATGAGCTGGGAATATGAAAATTTTTGGCCAGCAGCTTGCTGTGTGGCACTCTTAAAACACCTTGCCAGCTCTACCATGGAAACATACAGCCCTCACAAGCCATACCAAAAAAGTAGCTGGGCCATGGAAACTGGTTTCTCTGGTCTTTACAAAGAACTCAGCTACTTTAATCACAACAAATATACAGATACTGGGGGAAGGAGTCCCACAGTTCAATGGTATGTTTTGTGAAAAAATTTTGACATCTGTATACTTGCTTCATTATGTCCTGACAATTCTTGGATCAGAAGGGAGCAAACAGCTGATCCTTATTTGCTTATGAAACAAAGTCTGTAGGAAAACAGGATTTCACAAAGCCCAAACCATTCCATTTAAAACACCACAGAGTGAAGCCCATTGCCAAATACAAGGCAGGATCCGGGAGGAACCCAGGGGACTGGCAGCTCTGGAAGTTGTGGTATCCTCAGCCACAGGATAGATGTTCCCGAAGGGCAGGAACACTGGAAACTGTGGAAAATTGCACAACTGAATTTCACAGAAAGAAAGTGATTTTCTTATAATTGAGGAACTCTTCAGCAAGCTCCGATGAAAGAGACCAAAAGCTATTGTTTGCTGAGGCACATTTTTTGAAAGGTACATTCTTTGAAAGGTACTGAAAGGTGCAGTTTACAGTCTCAAATTTTTAAATGCTGATTCCATTGACTCCAGTTTGGACATATGGCATTGGGTGGAAAAAAGTATCATTTGAAATTGCATTTCTTGATCTGGCAAGAGTAATCCCTGGTAACTAGCTTGGACTAGATGGCAAATGAATGCAATCTCTTAGACAAATGAAATTAGATTACATGAGCCTTGTGGCAAGTGATCCAGGCCCTTAAATGTACAGTTAGTCAGAAACAGGAATCATGGGAGAATACCCAGATGCCATGGATTGAGGAAGAGGCCTCATGAGGGAAATAATTTCAGGAACAATTAAGATTATTCATATCATCCAGTGTCCTGAGTGCTACAATGCTTAAACAAGCTGGCAGGAAATAGTAGAAGACTCACAATTCATTTTTCAATGTTGGAAATGTGAACAATTCATTAGAATTTGGACATTCTTTCCCTCCAAATGCCTTCTGGCCTTTGTCACTTGACAGCAGAGCAGTTTTCAGGACTGCTCAGTAACCCAGAGACCTGGGTTACATTTCTTGTCATGGCAGGGTTCCCCTGTCAAGAGAGAGCTCAGAGCTCCAGGGTGCTGTGGAAGGAGGCACTGAGCATATCCCTCATCAGTACTTGGTCAGGGATGACAACACATGAGGATAACCAAGCACTGGGACAAGTCACCCATGGTGTGTGGAAAATTGTTGTACTCTGGGGTTTTTAAGATCCATCTGACAAAGTCTTAAGCAATGCAATCTGAATTCACCACCAGCCTGCTTTGAACAGGAGCTCACACCGGATTACCTCCTGTGGTCCCCTCTAACCTGAATGACTGATTGTGCAGTGAGTGTGGAAACTACTGGTCTAAAGGAAAGCAGGTAAGAAGCTGCCCAAACCTGTAAATTAGCTATAGCACTCAGATAGGAGCTGGAATTCTTGGGAAAGATGACTTGTTTATGCCAAATGTAGAAATAATCCTGGAAGAAGGAATTCAAGACAACCCATTGTACAACCAAGCAATACACCTAAATCTGGCTTTGTAGAGAAACTTAAATGTAATAGATATCAGCCTGATACTAATTTTCTCACTATCATGAAAAAATAACAGGATAATATGGATGGTCAAGATGTGCTGAAGAGTGATGCCCATGCCCAACCTGGCCCCAAGGGCAAATGCTTCAGCATCACCAAATCTGTTCTACTTGCATTACAACCAGCCATGTCAAACCCAAGATGGCTCCACATCTAAATTTCTGCACCATAATTCCCAGTCGTCCTGATGATACTAGTCATAGTTCAGGAAATTAAAGATAGCTCTGGATGCAGCTAGATCAGTTGCAAAGGACTTATTAGCTCAGGATCAGGGACATTGGGTGTGTGTGGTAATTTTCCAAACTCAAACCTAAATCCAAGCTCTTAGCATGGTTTCTGTGACTTAAGCAAGATCCAGAGGGACTTGGGTGTCAAACACGACCAGGGCAGGAGTCAGCCTGTGGGATTCACCATGAAGATAAGCTGCCTCTGGATAGCTGGGAGTTAATAATATAGTATCTAACAGTTGAAGTGCTAAACAACTCTGTACTAATGAGGAGTACAAATAACACTGACCAAATTCTATGCATTTCACAAGCCCCAAATCTGGATTAAATCACAGACGTGATTTGTAACGTGAGCTGTTTAATCCCTTTTGTAATAAAGATGCTCTATAATTAGAAGGGGAGGGGAGGGGGACTCAGCTAAACACTTGCACAAGCATGAACACAAGCATCAAAAAAAAAAAAAACAAGAAAATATCCCAGAAAATAAGTATGTAAAAATCACCGTTACCACTACAATTAACAGTTTAGGGCTGAGATGCAGAATAAACACTCTATTGAAGCTTCTAAAGCAAAACAAAAGCAAACTTCACTAGATTTTTTATTAAAAAAACCCCACACACCATCTTTCTCTTGATAACTTAAATGTATACTGCCCACACATAAAATACAGGTCACTTTATAAGCAGGCACCACAGAGATCAAATTCTATATATAGTACCTATATAGCCCAAATACCATGAGTAAGTCTTTACAAAAGCCACAGAGAAATAACAAGATACATAAGATACATAAGGAGTGCTGTGATAGCATTTACGAAGTTAGTTGTAAGAAAATTTTAAAGGTCATCTAGTCCAACCACTCTGCAATAAGAAGGAACATCCTCCAAATTGGCCCTGAACATTTCCATATATGATTCATTTACCATTGCCCAGGCAACCTTTCCAGTGGTTCACCATCCTCATAATAAAAAAATTCAATATCTTTCAATTTAAAACCATTACCCCTTGTCCTGTCACAATAGACGTTGCTAAAATCGTTATATACCATCTTTCCTGTAGGCCCCCTTCAGGCACTGGAATGCTGCCATAAGGGCTCCCCAGAATCTTCTTTTGTTCAGCTTGAACAATCCCAGTCCTCTCAGCCTTTCTTCATAGGAGAGCTGCTCCATCCCTCTCATCATCTTGGTGCCCTCCTCTGGACTCTGTCCAACAGCTCCATGTCCTCCCTGTGCTGGGACCCCAGGGCTGGATGCAGCCCTGCAGGTGGGGTCTCAGCAGGGCAGAGCAGAGGGGCAGAATCCCCTCCCTGGCCCTGCTGCCCACGCTGCTTTGGATGCAGCCCAGGACACGTTTGGCTCTCTGGGCTGGGAGTGCCCATGGCTGGGTCATGTCCAGCCTCTCACCCCCAGCACCCCCAAGCCCTTCTGGGCAGGGCTGCTCTCCAGCTCTTCATCCCAGCCTGTGTCAGCAACCAAGAGTTGTCCACACCCAGGTACAGGACCTTTTACAGTTACTTGACTTTTTGAAAGCAAAAAGCAAATAAAGAATAAGTAAGAATAAGTATCTTGCAATACTATCAAGTTATTAATTTCTATATTACAGAATTAATAAAGCTGCAGCATCTTCTTGAATTATATGCCTTTAAGAGATTTGAAGAAGGCAAGATTCATGTTATTGTCTTGTATCACACATTCTTGTCAGATTTAACATCTATAGCCAGCCTCAACAATTGCACTGGCTTCATGACACCCCACTGAAGAGTCTGATCACAGAGGTAAAAAGAAAATCCCAACACTTTACCCCAGACATTCCTTAGAATTAACAGCAGGTGCACAAAACTTAAAGTTAATTATTATCATAGAACAGACACCTTCTCTTACAAAATCATTAGTTTTCTTTGTAGGGAATTTTTATATCATTAATTATATGTGTGCTTACTGTGGGAAGACTCCAAATACCAATTCAAGTATAAGTGCATAACTGGAAGGACACTTTCTTCTGCTGAGTTCTTATTAAGGTCAATGATGTGCAAGGCAAGATAGGGCAGAACTTTTTCACAGAAAAAAATGGATTTTTTCACAACCAGCAATGATGAAAAGTAAAAACAACTACAGACATTTTACTTATTTGGGGAAGTGGAGAGAACAACACACAACTGCTTTTGCTTTATTTCTTAGGTATACCTCCTTGACCAATTTGATTCTTAAATTCTTGATAATTCATTGCTCTTGAAACTTTCAGATTCACACCTCAAAGATGCATGACCCTGTAAGAACAAAGCAACTCAGCCTCTGAGAACTGTAACACTCACCATTTACATGTGTTCATCCTCCATTTGTATTAAATGTGAAAATCAGTTAGAAGTAAAATAACAGTGCAACATAAATAATTTAATATGGTACTCAAAATGTTTCACTCATTGAAAAATATTATATATTAGACACAATTAGTAAGAAGTGTTATTGTTCTGGTCTATGTTCCCCGTACAGTTGTTACTGAAAAGCTAACATTTCTAGTAAGCAGGAGTTTCTCTTTAAAAAGTGCAAGTTTTATGACTAAAATGCTAATTCATAAGCAGCCTGTCACAAAATTTACTGACTCTTTGCACCAGGTAGTTGTAGAGAGGTCCTGCCAAGATCAGGAAGAAGCGTTAATGAGTGCATAGCGTCCATCTCTGAGATTTTAAAGAGCATTCAGGGAGGGATCACACCTTATTCAACCCTAAACTTGTGGAGGTACCACACTAAGCAAAAGCGTAAGGAAAGTGCCAGCATAATGAGATTTGTGACAAAATAAAGTTGAAAAACGTGATTTCTTCACGAATGCAAATTTCAGTGTTGAAAGAGTTGACTCCATGACACATCCAGAGCACAAGGGGTAGCAGCATTCCCCATCATTATGAAGGAAGAATTAGGTGGAGACCTGAGCCCAGTCATATGGGCAGGCATATACACCCTGCTAAGTCCAACATGCGATGTCAGCTTTCAGTCAGAATTCAGGAACATTTAACTCCTGAATGTATAAACTTAGTTTGATAACTACAGGATTATGCTGTCAGTGCTTCTTGCACTGAATGTATGCAAGTTTACTACAAAAAGAAAAAAAACACCAAAAATCCATCAAACAAAACAACCTACAAAAAAAACCCATTAAAAACCCCCTCCAGAAACTGGCTTCTCAGGGGAAAAATAGCAGTGCTTGAGAATCCAAAGCACAGTAACACTACTACTGACTGACAATAGCTATTTACAACAGAAATTGCTTTTTATGATTGACCACAGCATCATACTGTTCTCAAAGTAAACAGCTTTTCAGTTGGGATTTACATTTCAGGTAGAAATAGTTTATCAATTTAATTTGAAGATATCCTTTCCATCATTCTGTATACAGAAAAATAACCCAATAGAGGTGTCTTCAGAAGTTCCTTGTTTCTAGAGGTAGAGGTGAATTTGATCCATCAAAACCAGCTTGTCATTCTCTAAAATCAAAGTCCCTATTATGGCTTTCTATGAAAATGGCAAGAGATTGTATCAAAATAATTAATTGGAAGTTAAAGAATCAAAGAATAATTATAGAATCATATATGTTTTGGGTTGAAATGGACCTTAAAGAGCATCTAATTCCAACCCCCTTGACATGTGCAGGGATACCTTCTACTAGACCAGGCTGCTTAAAGTCCCATACAACCTGGCCTTGAACACTTCCAGGCACAGAGCATCCACAGCTTCTCTGGGAAACCTGTGCCAGTGCCTCACTACCCTCACAGTAAAGAATTTCTTCCTAATATTTTAATGAAACATGCTCTCTCTCCAGTATGAAGCCATTATTCCCCCCACCCCCACCATAAAAGGTACCCATCCAGCTCTCCTGTAGGGTTGCTTGATGCCATCAATGGTCCCAGAGGTGCTTATGCTACCAATTACATGATGGTTAGCACTGGCTTTATCCCAGTAACACTTCCAGCAGTAAGACCAGCAAACTCTGCTCAAACACCCAGAAAAGATACACCTAAGACTTCAGACTCCAGGAGAAGGCTGTGTACAACAGAAACTAACCACCAACAGTACTGCAATTATATTAAAATTACCAGACTCCGTTAATGAATCCAAGTGAAGCATGCTTCATAGTTAAATTTAAGTCATAAACAATTTCTAGCATCAGGAGTCTGTGTTCCATGTGCAACTGGGCCTTTGGAAGTCATGGGACTACACCACCTTAGAAAATTAAGGATGGGCATCCGTGCAGCCATGTATAATGAAGAATCAATGAAGAATCTCTCATATTACACTAAGATTCCCACACAAACACAGCATTTCTTTGACCACGAGAAAGATTAGGAGTGAAGACTAAAAGAACAGAAGTAAAAACATCATAACTGTGACCATCCCTCAGCATGAAAGAAGCAAAACATTTTTAACTTTTTTTAATAGACACCATTCTTGTTCCTAAAAAAGGAACAAGAGCCGGAGATCTGATGCTGTTTGCAATACTTTTAAGCCTCGCTGCATTTCAGTTACCTCAAGCAGAAAATATACCACAGGTAAAAATCCAAGAAAGCTGACTTCATTTCATTTGAAAAGATTTGAGGGGGAAAGGCAATTACATGTCAGAAATAAAAATAGAATATGGATGTATGGGGAAGGATACAAGCCATCATTGTAAGAAATAAAAAAATACACTTCAGAATTTCTAGGTGCTTTATTTATTAACTGCAGCCAACATGCAGTAGAGCAGCCTTCTGCCTATCCTTGCAGGGATCATAGGCAACACACAGAGAAAGGAGAAGGGATGTGGAATTGGAAAGCATATGCTAAGTAGAGAACATACAGATGGTAAAAGTATACTGAGAACAACAAAGAAAAAAGATAAGGATCTCTGGATGGTGGAAAAGAATAACATACACTGGAGAAACAATAGCTTGGACTCTGTTGTTTCTGGGTAACTGTGTACATGTTAATCATGTTTTAGCATGATTCGAATTTTTTTTCCTTATTGAGAGATATTTACCTCCATATCAGAGGTAATTTATCTTCTCTTCAAAAGCCCAGGAAGCGATCTATTGTCATTTCACAAGATGAATGTTTTTTGCTCAGGTAAACAATATAAGCAACAACACAGGAGGAACTAATGCAGAGTATTATGGGAAAACATTCTCAACATTCTCAAGTGGAAGAGATTAAAAGCTTTCTGATGTTATGATAATACACAAATAAAGTCACTTTTCCTCACGTGCTGTCATTATTCAAAGGGAAGGAAGCAGATACAGAAAGCACAGCGTATTGAAATCAGGTTAAAAGGTGTTGCAGGATGAGTACTGTGTCTATACCTTAGGTGAGACACAGCAAAACAAAGCAGAAGCTTGGAGATAACCTCTACTCTGTAAGGGGACTGAAAGTGAGTGACAGATCATTTCTGAAATGTGTTAATAGAGTCCCAGAGGCTACCTGAATCACATTCAAGATGCAATTCTTCTCGTGGTGTCTACATCAATAGATGTAGATGACAAACCTAGAAAAACTTCAATGCCATCTGCTCAAATAAACCAGAATCTTCTCTCCTCACCTCCCCTCTTCAGCTGTTTTATACCCAAGCTTCAAAGCCTTATTTGCATTCATACAAAATCTATTTACAGTCAACTTCCACTGTGATACTGGAGCTTCTCCCCCCACGCCCCCAAGACACAAAGCAAAGCTGGCCAGGTGTCTCTAAACCACAGAGCCAGCTGCTCCAAACCAAGCTCACAGGAAATAGCAAGGAAAATATGCAGCATTTGACACATCTGGAATAGATTGCAGAGTCTTTGAAAGTACTGTCCCAGTTCCCTTCCTCCTGCTGATGAGATTTCAGGCTTCCAAACTGATGCATCACCTATAGAGGATTAGATAACATTTACATGTTTTAACCCTGCATATTCTGACCAAATGAGAATTTTTCCAAGGCAGTACACAAAGTACGTGTATGAAGCTTCCTATAAAATGCATGGACCAAACAGCAGTAATTCTACCAGAAGTTGCTACTCAATATGGGAAAATTGATATAGTTGAAAAATAGTGCTAATTGATTTCGGTAAGTGTAAAAAATGAAGTAATATTCCCTGCTTTGCATGGTTGCATTAATTCCTTAAAAAATATCCTCACAGTTTGTTTCCATAAAATATGAGATGAAAAAGAGCAGGGAGGATTGATTAGTACCTATTTTTGCCAAGTAATTTGTCTGTAATTCTACGTTGACGCAAATACTGCAGTTTGCATTTTTTGACATGAAAAAAAATAACAAAAAGCATTAAGTCTTACTTAGCAAAACAAAGCAATGCTTTATTATTTGCTTCTTTTTCATCTGGACAATGAATGCAAAAGAACACTGAAACAAACAGAAGTTTAGAAGAAAATCCCAATAGGATATTGAACATAATACTTAACTTTCTTCTTTCCATAAAAAGCTGAGAAGTAGAGGTACCCCTAAAGTTTTAGTCACTATCAGTTATCTCTGAAAGATTAGGAAAATGAAAATGTTTACATATGTGTATTTTAAACATTCATTATAGATACAAAACTCAATACAGCACTAGCTTAACACAACATAAATCTCACTGTTTTTAATGTTAGTAATAAAAAAAGCAGAATTCTAATTAAAAATAAAAATGGAGGAAACTATTTGTACTTTTTTCCTCAAAGGTGCAACCAACAGCCAATGTATTTTTGCAACTGAGATTCCAGTTGTACAAAGGTCTGAGAGATGTCTTTTCCTATTTAAGGAAGAAGCAAAAATTTCACAAAATTGAAAAGAAACTACACATGCATGAACTGTAGACAGTACCCCTTAAAGAGATGATATTTATAAGAACATAACGGTATATCTTAAATGAATAAAGGGAGAGGTAAAACATTTTCTACTTTCAGAGCTTTAAAATATTTTTCCTTCATAGATTACTTCCCAAATTACCTTGCATTTAAAGTAGTTTATTCTTATGAAATTAAACAATATATTTATTCTAAACAAGCATTATAAAGTAGTTGAATGATTTTTTTTTATAAGCACTCAATGTGGATGTTGTATTTATAGTAAACTCAAGAATGCAAACCTCCAAAATTACATCTACTACTAACTAAACCTTTAATAGCCAATTAACAAAAAATGTATATAGCTCTAAGATTAAACAAAATTTAGAGAATATGCTGTTACAAAATATATTTTGACATATTTCCTAAGAAGCAATTAAAACAGTCATTTATGCAGAGTTATTTACAGGGGACTCAAAGTGTATCAGTTTTAGCACAAACCAGTATATTGGTTTGAATTCAATAAAATATTGGCGAATATAAGTTTGTGACAAAGAACTCTGGGGTTTAGTAAACTTAAAAATGTTCTATACAATCATTAGATGAATCTAAATTATATTAAAAAAACTGTCTGGTTAATCTGAATCATTTAATGCATTTTATTGTACTCAGAAGTTCAGATCACCAAGTCAGTGGTACATACAAGCTGTGAAACGATTTACCACTCAAATCTTTCAGATACGACAAGCACAGATTAACTGTCTGACTGTACCTAATCTATACTTACAGATAGTTTTGTTTTTACTTCAATACTATCTTTTTAACAAGCACATATACAAATGTGCTAAAACAAAAGGCAGCAATTATAAATATTTACTAGAATGACCAGAACTGTTACTTGATCATAAACCATCTTGTCATTCATTTTTGAAGCCATATTTTCATTAATTTGTCTTCTGGTTTTAGTAGCCTTCTATCTTATTAACTTGGAGGGTTACAGATCATCTGGAAGTTTCACACCAGCATAGGAAAGGAATGTCTGTTCGATGCAGTCTGGAGATAAAGAAAAAGTTGTACTTCAGTTCATCGCTGTGACTCACCAGAAGCAGCGTTGCTAAGTGACCAGCAAACCTGAACTGCAAGCAAAAAAGCAGAGTCCCCATCCCCCATGTTAGGATGGGAGAAAAACCTCAAAA
>WEIU01017667.1:1697-25774 GCA_013389925.1 Aegithalos caudatus
ATGGCATTACATAGGAGAAGCATGACTTGCTCCCATTTTGGTTGCATCTTTTACTGCTTCCTTGTATAACCAGTGTTCTGACAATGTTTTCAGAGGGCAGAAAAATATCGCTACAAAAACACATATGTTTTGTCTTCCTTTCTCTTTTTCTTTGCTTTTCCAAATTCCTGCAACATTCCAGTCATTTAGTTTCAACTAATGTACAATTTTCCAGTAAGGATTTCCCAAGTCACTGATTTTTAATGAGAGCACCCTGAATGAAAGCAAGTGGGGCAATCAATATACCTTAAACCACAGTGTAGTTACATAGCAGCAAATGCAAAATAATATCCCATTTTACTAAGATAAGGTATATCTTCTAATTTTATTAGAAGATATAAAATAAAAAAAAAATTTATAAACCAGAAGATATTGGTACTGGCTCACTGAAAAGGAGAAGACAAAGGGAGACTATTTGTTAACCCATTATCCTCTCAGCATTGTTTCTCAGATTACCCAGAGCTAGACAGAAGGCAAAAGGCACCTCAACAGAAGGAAAATGCAGAAATTATGAACTGCTAGCTTCCAGTCCTCCTTCTCCAAATATTTACCTACACAATCAATATAGTTCCCATTATAACTCTTAAGAAGAGTTGGGTACCCCGCAGCAACTCTTGTAGAAACTCAGAAAGAGACCAACCTCAGAGTGAGGGAACAAGGATTCATAGTCCCGTTCAATTTAGGTTGCACAGAACAAGCCTCTGCTTGTCTCCATCTGTTTGTTTCCATTATGTATATACAAAGCCTTAGGCCAGGCATTGTCTTTCAACTACATTTGCATTAATCAGGAAACATCTCTGCTCATTAAATCTACTGGGTTTTAAAGCGTAAACTTTGGGATAGCACCAAAATATTCATATGATCATCTCAGCTTAAAGAAAATAAAAACAACCAAAAACAAAAACAAACCACCAACACCCTCAAGCATCTATTTGAAGTCAACTAATTCACCTTCTCCTGCAAAACATAGGGAAGCAAATTCAGCCCTGATACAAATGCGTAAACATCTCACCGACTTCAATGGCCATTCAGCTTAGCTGTGTCAAATCTGAATTAGGCCTTAGGTCTCAAACTGTCTTGTCTGCTCCTGCCATCTGCCTTCCTTTGCTAACCTAATTCCTTATTAAATAGTGTGTCCTTACTGAGTGTGAACCTATTCTGCTGATCCTTTCTTGGCAACAAACATTGCTAGAGGCTAAAATTCCTGAAAGTTATGACTACTTTGACTGCCTCTGCCTCTAGATACTATGAGAGTTTCCTTTAAGGTGGTCTGTAATTCAGACTGTGAATTAAAAGTTCCTGAGCATTCAACATTTTCACATTTACATTTAAAATTACTAAGCTGTTTAACAAGCCATAATTTATAACAGTTCACTTCTTGGGTTAACTGTCTCTTCTCTTTAGAGGTTTCTGAACCGGTAGTGCTGAACATGGTTGTTCACACACTGTGTAGATGGTGAGGGTGATATGCAGATGAAAAAAACAAACAAAACAAACAACAAGAGCAACGACAACAAAAAAATCCAGACAGACAAACATCTCCACATTGACAAAATGATGGATAATAGATTTAGAAAGCATATTAAAGGGACAAGGCAGAGATGTGTCCAGTGACATCCTTAATCTAGTGATTGTGATGCTGGAGGAAGTACAGGGGATACAGACAGGGGTAGAGGGGTTCTCCCTGTGTGAATCCTCTTCCTACTGCTGTCAGAAACAATTTTTTCCAGTCCAGTAGGGCATCTCTTGTGTTTTTAGAAACTGTCTTTTACTGTGATAGAAAACTCATGCTGTTCTCAGAAAATAAATGTGGAAAATCCAAGCAACCTACCTGCACTGTTAAAATTAATTAAGCATGACAGTTATTTTTATCTGTTACTTGGTACACATTGTGAAGAGACTACTTGAATAGCTTGAATTAGGAAGAAGTACTCACAAACTTACTTTAAATTCAGGGTGAACTATTCACAAATTGAGATCTGCTGAGTATCAAGTAATTTGATTGTCATTTAAAGAGAAAGGAAAATAAAAAAGAGAAAAAAACCCCAACAAACAAAACACAAAATCACCAAACACCACCTCTCTTCTTTACTCATTTTGTTGCACAATATCATGTTCCATGCAAGACTTGATATGAAAGTAGAGTGGATCTTTCAAAAAGAGGCTTTCTAATACACTTCTAGTCTCTAAAAATCTCACAAGAAATGTAGCTTGATAGATTTCAGCAGGAATGGTTTAAATAAGCAGCCTGACTTTTGGGGGCTTACCCTGAAACCTTATGAAATTTCCTGCTCTTTGTTTTCAGAGCTGGATTCTCTGTCTACAATGCAGGCTGCCTCTTGAAAGTGTTATTTTTAAAATCTTATAAAAGTAAGTAATAACTATAGAACTGAAGCAATAAGTATCTGAGTTACAGGTAATATGAAAGGTAATTGAAGCCTTGATGTAATTTTATGCTTTCTTCATGCTTCATTCCACTGCTATTATGGGCTTATTGTCAAGATGGGAGCTGCTCAAAATTACTATTGCTACCCTGGTACAGGCTCTGCACTGTTTTTATTTTCTCAAGATGGTAGCTAATTCTCTTAGGAAGACACTTTACTCAATCAACACTATTCAGTGTTCTGCTAAGGAGGAAGGGAGGGGACAAACAAAATAGGGCAGGTAAAGAGAGGTGCAAGTACACTACAAAATCTACATTTTTAAAGGAGATGAGTTTTGCTTATTACAGCTTTAGAATGCCCCCAGGGCTCAAATTCTGCAAAAACCATAGTTACACATACTGTTCATGCATCATCTTCCACTTTGGTGCAGCCCGCACAGATGGATTGCCTCATTAGGCAGGGAAGCCTCTCACACGAGCCTGCCTTGCATGTGACTTCTGACCCAGCAGGCAATGCAGGTCCTGTAAACTAAAACAACGTGGCTCCAAAAAGTTGAAACCGAGCATAGCTATTGAAAGTGAAGCATCAACCTTTACTGTGTTTGAATGTACTCTGAAATGCAAGTGCTTAAAGACTTTCATTGCATCAAGAATATTTTTAATTTTGAATTTTGACAGTGCATGTCACAGGACAGATAAACAGCTGAGAGAAAAAAATGTGTAAGTGAGCTGATAATTTCCACAAGCCTGCAGGGGAAAACCAGATTTTTTCCTACTGGCTTTGGATTGTGCCTTAACTGTTCTACACGTGATGAGCCATGTTTAGCATACCACAGACACAAGAGTCAGAGGTTTTGAATTGCATCAGCAGGGCATGTTTTAAGGAGCACATGTTGTGACTTTGAAGAAGTGAGAGAAGACAAAGCCCTTCGAGAATACATGGCTGTCCTATGCTCCTTTAGGAAGTACAAAGAGAAAGCACCCCTTTAATCTCCCAGCATGTTTGCTTATCTGGAGGCTTAGTGGTTTTACTAATGTGGAGGTTTTCTGTTTCTGGATGATGTCTTTATGTGAGTTCTCAAAGCATGGGACAATCTGGAAAGTTATATCCAGTTAGCCCATCTCTCTGCAGCAGGACTTAAAAGTAATAGAAGCGTTAGAATGGAGCTCAGAGTTGGCAATGGCACAGCTGACAGCCTCTGGCTAAGAATCAAGAAATAATGTGTATGTCAATGTGAGAATCTTCTATAGACCTCCCAGCCAGGACAATAATGCCAATAAATTCTTTGAGGAACTAAGGGACAGTCCCAAGTCAACTGCTTTTGTCCTTGCATGGGAATTTGAACTTACCAGAAATTAACTGAGAGCATCATACAGGAGTATGAGTACAAGTCAGGCTGGAAGGTTCCTAAAAAACCTGGATGACAACTGCATGGAGCAGGTCCTAAGGGAACCAACTTAGAAAGACACCTTCCTGGATCTGCTGTTTGTCAGCAGAAAGGATCTCATGCGCAAAGTGGAGATGAGTGGCTGTCTTAGCCACAGTGATCATGGAGCATGGAATTGTTGTCAGGAGGAAAAGTGCCAGCAAAGCCTCAGCTCTGGGCATGAGGAGAACAAACTTCAGGCTGCACAGGACACTAGTGAGTAAAGTCCCCTGGGACAATGCTTTTGCTGGTGTCCGGGTCTATCAGTGCTGCTCACTTGTCAAACATCACCAGCTAAGGGCATAGGAGTGGGCAATTCCCAAATGCTGGAAGTCAAGCAGAAAAGGCAGAAGGACAGCTTGCCTGGACAGGGATCTTCTCTTCTCTTGGAAATGAGGCAAAAAAAGAATGTATATACACAGTGGAAGCAAGATCAGGAGATGTTGTTTGCCACTGTAGGGAGAAAATTCATGTAGCCAAAGCTCACCTGGAGTTGAAGCTGGCCAGAAATATGAAGAGTTTTATCAAATATTTTAATGGCAAAAGGCAGTGTAGAAATAATATTGGCCCATTATAGGATGAGAATGGTCACCTCACCAATAGTGACATAGACAAGGTAGAGGTGTTTCATGCATGCTTTGCCTCTGTCTTCAACATGGGTGAAGGACCAAGAGTGTCTCAATGCCTGGAGGACCATGACTGTGAGAATGTTCAACTCCCAGTGAAAGCTGAAATTGTGCAGGATCTGCTGCTCCAGCTGGAACCCTACGAATCTATGGGGCCCGATGGCATTTATCCAAGAATTGTCAGAGTGCTGGCTGATGTCATTTCAAAAACTCTCTTGTTGATTTTTGAGCACAGAGAGAGATCCCAGCTGACTGGAGCTGGTGAATGTTGTCCCAATTACCAAGACGGCAAGAAAGAGGACCATAGAAATTACAGGCCTGTCAGTCTCAGTTCAGTGCCTGGTAAAGTTGTGGAGAAGATTATTCTGGGAAATATTGAAAAACACCTGAAGAACAACACAGTCACTGGTCACAGCCAGCATGGCTTCATGAGGAGAAAGTCCTGCTTGTCAAACCTGATTTCCTTTCATGATAAGGTAACCCACCTAGCTGATCAAGGGAAGTCAGTTGATGCAATCTCTTTGGATTTCAGTAAAGCTTTTGATGCTGTCTCTTACAGGATCCTTCTGAATAAACAGTCCAGCACGTGTCTGGATAAGCACATCATGTGATGGGTGAGCAACTGGTTTGGGGGTCAGGCACAAAGGGTTACAGTGAGAATACATGTGACATCAGAACAGTGACCTGTCACTAGGGGCTTCCACAGGGCTCCACCCTCAGCCCTCTGCTCTTCTACAGCTTCATAAATGCCTTGGACACAGGACTGGAAGGGTTACTAAGCAAGTTCAGAGATTATAGAAAAATGGAGGGAGCTGTTGACTCCCTCAAAGCAGGGAGGCCATGGAAAGAGACACCTTGACAAATGAGAGGACTGGGCAGGCACCAACTCCATGAAATTCAACATGGGAAAGTGCTGGATTCTGCACCTAGGATGGGGCAAACCTGGATGCACAGACAGACTGGGGATGGAGAATCTGGAAAGCAGAAATGAGTGCAAGAAAGGGACATGGGGCTCCTGGTTGAAGATGAACATGAGCCAGCAGTGCCCTGGCAGCCAGGAGGGCCAGGGCGTGTCCTGGGGGGCATCAGGCACAGCATCACAGCCGGGCAAGGGAGGGGATTGTCCTGCTCTGCTCTGCTCTGGGNGAGGAGACTGAGGGGAGACATCACTGCAGTTACACCTTCTTGTGAGGGGAACAGGAGGGGCAGGCACTGATCTCTCCTCTGTGGTGACAGTGACAGGACCCGAGGGAATGGCCTGAACCTGAGGTTTAGTTTGGATATTAGGATAAGATGCTTCACCAGGATGGCTAGGCATTGGAACAGGCTCTCCAGGAAACTGGTCAAAGCACCAGCCTGACAGAGTTCAAGAAGTTTGGACAATGCCCTCAGGCACATGGTGAGACTCTTGGGAATGGAGTTGTGCAGGGCCAGGTGTTAGATTTAATGACCTTTGTGGATCCCTTCCAACTCAGCTTATTCTGTGATTCTGTGAAGTGTTGGTTGTTATATATACCTCATAAGGTCCTAAGTATTGTCTGGAAAGTGAGGGATATGACATAAATTGACATTACACATTAACTTATGCTATGTCTTGAAATATTAAAACTTTAAGGTGAAAATCATACATAATATCATGAAACCAATATCGCAATTTATTTTCTTTTTAGTTTGGCTTTTGCTTTTAAAACACTTGATCTCTTTTTCCAGTAGGGAGTCAAGAAGTTCTTTACTAAATTATCTAAAGCATATGGTTTTAATAAGAAACATCACTGGAGTTTTGACCAGCAAGTCATGCCTCTTTTGAATGTTGTGGCTGGGAAATTAAACATTTCACTAGCTATTTTAACTGGGGAGTTGATCTGTGAATAACTGAGGAAGATATACCATATCTGGGTATTATGTTTCCTAGTGAAAACAAGTAGTACTTTGAAAGCAAACATTATAATTTTCTCTAATTACATATAATTTTCTAAGATTATCCACAGAGGCCAGAGGCTGATGTATCTTCTCTAATTGTGCAGTAACTTACTCTATAAGTATCCCCTCTGAAATAACTGAAACTGATTACCATGCGGCACAAATAAGCTTAGGTGAAGACATGCATCTTCATTCTTTAATGTCTGGATCTTATCTCTGATGTCCTCTTGTCAAAAGTCAGATTATATTAACCTTAAATCATCAGTGATTTTTACTCTGATTACACATTTACTAATTCTGTTCAGTATTCTGGATCTCTTCTTGCACATAGTGTATCTATTCTCACCTTCAGATGAATGAATGTATGGCCTGAAACAGTACACTCTGCTGGATTTCATGGCTTTCCAGCATTGTCATGGTTCATGCCATGATGACACCAATTCACCTGCACCTTTCAATTCTCATATGCCAGGTCTGGCAAGATTTGACTCTACCATTGCAGAATTTACAGGTTTTGCATTAACATGTGTGTCTAGTACAAAATGTTGGATTGAATGGGATTCCTTCATATCTTGACCACAACAGAAGACAAGGCATTAAGTAACACCATTTCCTATCAAGCAAAACTGGTACTTTGACTTTGCCATAAATTATTGATACAAATTTTTCTGACAGAAAAGTTGCACATTTCTTCAAAACAACTGACAGTACCATTTTACACAAAAGTATGCAAAACTTGAGATCAAACATTAGACCTAGATAGTCTGGGCTATGTCTGCCTCATTGCAGAGGCCCTTAACCACTACAAAATAATTGGGCACACAAACCCACTCTCAGTGTTCTCAGGGCTCTTCCTGTTGCTTTGTCAAGAACTGAATTAGTTCTTCAGGGTTTTATGCTATAAACCTCCTTGTTTTACTAGTTTAAGCATGGATAACCTGTGACAATGTGGCAATATGATATTCTTACCAGCATGGAAGAGAGCTGCTCAGAATCAGTTATATCTGTTTATTCCTAAATCCACAGGTGGATGCTTGCAGTTCAATCACTTGTCACCTTTAAGGAGCCTGATGTTTTTGCAAGATCTCCAAATGCAAACCAGATTCAAAATGTCACCTTCTAAGAGACCATGAGGTGTGAAAGGAAAACTGATGGCAGTAGTTTCTCTCGTTTGCACTCTATTACCTGCAGCTAAATGTCAGCAGAGTATGTTTGTCCCATCCCCTCTGCAGTTATGCTGTCTGACACATGTAAGGTTTTACCCTCTTGAGTCAAACTGTTTTTTCACTGGAAAAAGCAGATAAGCATAACTGGAAAAGCATCTAAAGAACTAGCTAGCTGAAAAATGGAGACTGCTGTCCTGCCATTCCCAGGAGGTGCACTGCAAAGGCACAGCCATTTACTTCAGCAGTACTATTCAATTCTACTGTGGAATGTCCTGTCTGCTGTTAAATGTCAACAAAGACAAAAGTAGGTTTAACTGCACACATCAATTTTGACTATTGCAGATGCATCCACAACATCTTCTGCATACGTATGGAGCATTCCCAACCATTGGTACGTGCAGCTGCAGCTCTAATTCAGGAAATATAAAAAATAATTATAAAAATACGCCTTCTCGACATCAGCATGGGCAAGATCATTGTGAAGAAGAGAGGTGATAAGCTGTCTGACTTAGCATGTAAGGGAATTTGACATTTGCAGTCCTTTCTGTTGGCTATGATGAGAAGGTTAGAAGCGCATCTTCATGATCTTATTTACACACATGCATTTCTTGGGGCCAAGAAATCCTTTATACAAGTGCAGTGAGTTTAGCACCACAAGCTGTGTCCTCCTCTGCATTACAGATGTACTTTCAGTTCTATTGGTGTAAGTGATGGCTTTTCTTTCTCCTCACAGAAAATGGTTACCAGTAGCAAATAATCTTTCTGCCACCTTCTGCTGTCTTTCTGTGGTTAGGTTTAAGATGTCATGATTAAAAAGATCTTGCATTGCATCACTTGTGCTTCCTTACTTCATATCACTCAAGGAGTGCCCTGCTAATTTTAAATCCTTGTTCAAGGCAATGAATTCATCATTTGGCTGCACTTCTGTCACAGACAGGAACTAACTCTAGACAAACTTAGGAGGCTCTCTGTTCTTTTAATGATAGAATATCACCCTCCTTACCTGGTAACTCCAAATAAGTGAATGTACTCCAAGGCAAATTATTACAAGCGAGAGAAACAAAATGCACAGGTTTTTTTCTCTTATTCATGCCTCCAAATTAATGTCAGAGTCTTAGCGTATGTTTTGCAGACATTTTCTCTGTCAAAAATGTTAGTGGTTCTCTCTTGCTTCCATCAGAAGTTCTTCATTGTGATCAAAATTGCTATTTTCTAAGCAACATTGCAATCTTATTCTCTTAGAATAGCTTTAATTTTAGGGCTGGTCTCTACTTAAGGTTTCTTTCCAAAATATATATAGATTATGGTTCTGAGGACATTTTGATTGCTTCATAGCAGAAATTATGAAGTTCGTTGCACACTTGCAGCTATTTTATGGTACTAGAACTAACTATTAAACGGTTTCTTCCCACAGAGCTAAATCTATGAGAGAATGCACACAAGATCTGATCAACAGTAGTTCATCACAGTTGGTCACTAGAAACTATGTTGGTAGGTAGAAATTCCTTGTTAAAACAAGTAAAGGACAGGTATTGAGACTGGTATTGCATGACCTCGTAGTGAATAGCTGAAGATATAACTGGTCTTCCAAGCCACCATCATTTCCCAACAACTAAAACATGCAAAACCCAGGTCAAGAGTATGGCTAGACTGGACTTTAAATCACTCTTGAAAGCCTGAGTTGAAGAGAGCTAATCCATCTCAGTGATGGAGATGTGTAAAATGGCTGTAATTGCTCTGCCTGCACCCATTGATGAAAGTCTTCAGTGTTTACCAAAATGGTGCCAGATATCAGCATCTAAAATATGCACCTGAATTTTGGAGATGGAGACTTTGACATTTATTCTTAGTACAGAAGAAGTATGGTGCTTCTGGCATGGTGACAAATTAACAATCTGAGGGATATCACCAGTCAAGGCTCCTTTTCCTTGGGGCATAAGTAGTAAGTGTGACTTCCCTCCTGCTAGTACAAGTAGGGAGATTTTTGTCTTATTTGTATTTAAGTACAAAATACATCACAGTATGAAACATGAAAAAAGAGGAACCATTTGGAAAAGAAAAGCAAATCAGCAAAAAATAATTGTGCCATTAGTTCTTGTGCTGGTTTGAAAGTAAAACCAGTGAGAGACTCCAAGTCAGAAAATACAATTTAATAGGAGGAATAAAAGTGAAATAAAATAAATGAAAAATATACAACCTGACACCCTGTTAGTTAGGGTGGTGGTGGCAGTCCAGATAAAGTGGTCTTGTTGAAGCAGTGATCCCGCAGAAAAAGGTCTGGTAGTTCTGGTCCTCCAGGAGTCCAGCAGGCCCATGCCCTCTGTGCGGTCCCAGATTATATCCAGGTGGGAATGCTTGGCTCCTCCCCCTGGGTGGAGCATTTCCCAATGGGCTGATATCATTCTGAGTCATACAATGGGTCCTTGATTGCCCATTGAACAGAGATGGCTCCCAGAGGGAGTTACCTGTGAGTCATGTGGCAAGGCCTTGATGGCCCATTAACAGAAGATAGCCCAGAGGGAGGGGGCAAGGGAAAACACTGCCCCACCTAGTTTCAACAGCTCCTAAGGGTGGTGATAGAATACATATTTTGGGCACATCTTACGTTGTAACCTAGGACAGTTCTATAAACTGGGCATTCACCTCACTTAATAACAGGACTATCAGATGCAGAAAAACAGATTGTGTGAGCTAGTGTGCTTCAGACAGTTACTAGGAGACACATCAAAAAGAAATGGCACCTACAGCACTCTCTGCAATAGTTTTTCTAGGACTAAAGGTTTTATAAAATAGAATATAGATTTTTTTCTTAACTCTTAGAGATGAGCCCTCAAAACATGGTTAAAAGGGTAAGAAATTTTCTCTACTGCTGTTTCAAAGTATAGCAAGCAAGCAATGCCTCGACATAGCATTAATTAGAGTGCAAAGAACCAGATAAATGAGTGGTTTTCTTTGCCTCTTAAGTTATGCCTTTTTCTTCCTGCTGGTATGTGACCTCTTCCAATCTGAACACCAGGAAGCCATCAAGCCATTTAGTGACTTAATAAATATATATGTTAGCACTCTGGCTAGAAGACTTATTTTTTTCTAGACTGTGTCTTTTTTTTCCTCCCTGTTCTTCTCTGAGGATTTTCTTTTTCTGAATGACCTTGTATTAATCACAGGAATAACTGGTGACAAGCTCTACTTTGTAGTGTAATATGGCATCTGTCTGCTGGCTCAGCTGGGCACTGCCAAGATATCAACACAAAGACATAGTTGATATTTCATTTTAAATGCAAGTCCTGGATAGCTGAAAGAAACCAGACCAAGACACAGCAGGAATTCCTGTGATCCAAGTCAAGTGAAAATAGCTGGTCTAATAAAGTGCCCCCTTGGCCTGTTCAAGACCACATTAAATAATGATCCAGGATTTATGTGGTTTGAGCTGACCTGTTCCCTTCCAGTCTGAACAGGGCAGGAGGCACTCTGGTGAACAGCAGACAGGCCAATAGATCTGGGATATGAGCACCCTGTAACAGGAAGGAAGGACCTAGGAATAGCAGTTTGTGCTTTTGGGACATGTATACAATGTTCCTTGGTTTTGGAAAGGACTAGAAGTGCTTCCATAAGCAACCTGTCTCAGTGAAAGGGAATAAACTGATCCGTCTGCATGCAAGCAGATGGTTGATTTGGTCAGACAAAAATTACTATCTTGGGAGAAATGAAGAAAGCTTGATTTAGTTTTCCTGGTGAATACTCTTAAGTGCTTTATCTGCCTTTTCCTCAGATGAGACACATATTTGCCCTAAAATTGTTCTGATTCAGTGTCTCTTATGCTACAATCTGCTCCTTTAAGGAACCAACTTCTTTGACAAGAGGATGTAGGCTGCCAGATTTTGGATGGATGGAGACTGCACCAGTGTTAATGGCTGCATGGCATAAGTTTGGAGTTGTTTCCTGACAATTTAACAACACAGCAATGAAGTCTGTATACTGCAAAACACAGAGCTCTCTGTTGCTAAAACAAATATCAAAACTAAGCTCCTAAGTCTGTAGTCCCTGGGTTTTCTAAGGGAGTTTTTGGTCACTGCAAAGAGTTCAATATTTTAGTAGCTCAATTGCCCTTTAAAGTTCCCCATCTCTGTCTAGCTTCTGTGGAAGTAGAACAGAAACTCTTTGAGTTTGGGAGACTGAGACTGATACAGGAAGGACCCCTGAGGTAAGTGTGGTGCTCCCAGGCCAAAGCTAGCCCAATTTGAGGTGCTTCCCTGCGGTCACAGTGCTGACCATGAAGAACTGTGATTCAGGAACAAGCTCATAAAATCTCCCCTTGCTTGTTAAGAGTAATGAGTGGGTGTGCACAGCAGTTTTCCAGATTCCTCATCAGTACCTTTCTTTTTTCATCCATATTTTGCACATTCGCTGCCAAATACATCACCAGGAACTACTCTTAATGTACTTTTACTCCAGTTTCATCTCTTGCCTTGACAACACCTGTTCCTTTCTCTACTGGCTGATGCTGGTGAGAACCCAAATTTCTTCTAATTATCTGCATCTTGATTTTTCTCCCAAGTCTGCAGGGATTTGTCTCTTAAGGAAAAACTCAGCTTTAGCTCAGCTCCATTCCTGTAGTATTATTTGGTCTTTATTGCAAAACTCCTGTCATCTATCAAACCTTATTCACGGTTGAAATGAACAGCAAATAAAAAGAAACAATGAAGTCAGCACAGTGCTGCACAGAAGTGGAGCTAGCATGAACAGAGATGGATGAAAAACCACTGAGCCTTAATAGTGCTGATGGAGCTGCCCTGCAGCTGCTCTGGTTGAGTTACTTCATCACTGCTGTACAGACAACTATAAGTGTAAAACTTTAGCTATGCTAATGGCAGCAGGAACTGGTACTATCTAGGCATTTAAAACATGTCCATGGTTGTGAACATGCCTGGATATTTATTTTTCTTAATCCAAGGGTGATTATGGAGTTGCCATTTCCTTCATGTAAATCAAGTCTGAGGTCCATGCTATAGCAGATATGGCCTGTCATCAAAAACAGTGGGGGATGAAGTCAACTCATGATACTTATTTTGTGAGATGTGTAGGAAATGTTTAATTTTCTTATGCATGTTAATTTCTAGGCCTCAGACTTTCATTACATTTTTCTAGTTAGGTACATTTATTACCACTGTAATGCTCTCTTCTTAATCTTTCAAAAGTTGCCACATCAATGGGGAACATGTCTTAAAAGTGGAAAACTTAAGACAATACCAGTGCCTTCCAAGGGGTATGCAGAATGCTAGGTGTGGCACAAGTGTGAAATTAAGTAACCCCCATCTTCACTAACCCACATCTCCATCACCAGGCTACGCTTTCTCGGTGGGCTTAGACTGCACATACATCAGCATTTCATCAGAGAGCAGCAGTATGGCTTTTAGTGAGCTCAACCCTCTCTCCTCTACCACATTTACAGTTGATTCAGATGTGGAATGATTGACACTACAGATGTACTGTCGAGTCGCATGCAAGAGTGCTTTTAGGGGACACCAAACCAGAAACTCTGCTGCAGGGTAATATGAAACACTTTTCAAACCCTAGTGTAAACATATTCAAATCAAGTAGTACTCCTTATTAGGGTAGGGTAACATGTAGGGTAATATTCACTCCAAGGAATCAGACCAAATCTAGTCTGACATTAAATCTGGAAGTATTTATATTATAGATTTAGATATTTCAGCACCAACTGCTCCCATCCTCTGATCTGCTCCGACAGCTACAAGGTAATGTGGAGGCATCCATTCAAGGATAACATGCAAAGGCTTCACAATTCCAAATACATTGCAAAAAAAGATGCACATCTTGGGTATGAAGGGAGGTCTTAGTGAAATGGTATAAAAAGGCACACAGCTCTATTTCATGTCTGGTTTTGGATAGCAGGAGAGTATATAAATATGAGTAGACAATCAAAGACCCATTATGTTGAAATGCTATATATAGATACATTAAAAGGAGGATCCTTTTGGCCTGAGATTAGCATGAATTGAGCTATCAAATAGAGGTGGAAAGAAAAAAAAAAATCAGAAAAAAGAACTCAGGACAGAATAAATTAGTTGCTTTTTTCTGAAGCCTCACTTCCAAAGCAGTAATGCTCTATGAGCACCCCAGAGAGCATAGAGATGAATGCAAAGAAGGGATCAATCTTGTGGTAAAGTCACAGGATTAGAGTTCTGACTTTGTGGACTGTTTCAGAGTGTGGAGAACACAAGAAAAAAGGTCTCAATTCCATTACAACTCACATTGGTTTTAATACAGTTCTCAAACCTTCCATTGGGCTACCTATTAGCTCTGTGGACGACATGGACAACATAGCTCAGCAGGTAGGAAGAGGAAGGGCCAGCTCCTGTGCTGGAAAATGTGAAAAGTGTTTTCAGGATTTTTATGGAACATAAGTTCCACTGGTACTTTTTAATATTCTTCTCCCAGAGCAAAAGAAGTCTAACTGAAGCTGCAACCAGACAATATTGTTAGAAGGAAGAGTGCAAGTCTGTAGTGAAAATCTCTCAACTATAGCTCAAGCTAACACTGTTGGCATGTGCCACTGTCCACTGGAGTAACAAATATGTAAAGGGCATCTCCAAAACAAAGATCCTTTTTGCACAGGTATTCATAACACAACAGTGGTGCATACATAAACAGAAGTGGGTTGAAGAGATACACTCAAGATTATAGACTCATGTAGCAGCAGAAGGCATGAATACAAGTCCTTGTATTAGCCAAGGCTGCAGAGCCATTTCAAGACATATTATTACATGAGAGACCTATTTCAAATTTAATAGGCATACACTGTGCTCTGGTAGCATAAGGAACATTATTCAATGTAGTCCCTGTGTGAATGCGTACCTTCAGCAGAGCTACTCGAGATGATACACAAATCCTTACACATCTTGCTTCTCTACAGAGGAGATCATGTAAACCCTATAATTTAATTTCACAATTTAGAAAATATTAACTGATTTAATCTGACTCTAATCCAACATTATTTAATTATTGCCATTGCTATGGAAATTCGAAAAGCAATTCAGCAGCTGTCTGTGGCTAGCTATGCTTAAACAAGATTGTCCCTGGAGGTGAAATCAACGGATATATTCTTACCTTCTTCAAGGCCTAAGCTTGATGCAGAAATAAAAGTGCGGAGATTCCCCCAGACAGGTTGCCCACAAGCCCTGCAAGCTGTGCTTGCGACCTGATGTGACCCAATAAACAGTGGTAATTACTGCCTGCATGACAAAACAGCATTCTCTAATGACACTCTTAGTTAGGGGTCTAGATGCTCTTGCTTACCCCCTTTGGATGCACAGAAGTGATGAAAAGTCCTCCAGCTTTCCCTAGAGAAAAGACAAGCTCATGCAGGGAATGGTGTGAGCACAGGCACACCTTCAGCACAGCAAGATGGGTGAGCATGGAGCAACCAGTGTCTAGGAGCTGCCTGGGGATGACAAGGGCCATCCCACTGCCCCATCAGGAACCATGGCAGCTCTTCCACTGGGACCCATCTTAGGGACAGGGATGGCCACTGAGTGGTCTTAAATGGAGTGGTCTTAAATGGTCTTCTTCCTGAGCCATGGTACACTGTGTCAACACTAAGCACCCGTTGTATTTTCCCACAGAGGCAGCTGCCTCTCTTCAGCACACAGAGCTGTCTCCAGCTGGCAAAGATATTTGTCAGTCATAGTTTTTGTAGCCTTTCTACATTCTTTAATAACACTGACAAAATACCAGGCTGGTGACAGTGTGGTGGGTAGAAATGGAACCAATCAAAGCAAAGCAACCTCTCAGTCATGTGTATTGCCCATGGGCAATAAATGTCTTTGATTTTGTAGGTGCAGGAGGATTGGCTATGCTGCTGAGGGACCCATCGGGACCATGCTCCTGTGAAACTTCTGAAGCCAGGAACGGTGCAGGGGTAAGTCTCCTCTCACTGTGTCCTTGTGGGAGGCACAGGGATCTGCACTGTGCTCAAACATAATCCACCTTCAGTGGAGTGCATTGCACCTCCAGCTGCAAGGAGGCTGTCATGCTGGGAGTAGTTTTGCACAGCAGACCCCATTGGTATAAAGTGCATTCACTTGGCTACCGCGGGCCCTCTTTCTAAATATCTACAACTCAGGTGCAATAGTTAGGATTAGGAGGATTTCCAACAAAGGTGAATCTCTTGAAAATTTTGGTTAAATAATCCTGGTAGTTCATGGAAGGTAGTGTCAAACCACTGCTCTATCCTTCCTCACTAAATCTCCCACACATCTTCCCTTGCATGCTCTATTCTCTTCTTCTCAGGCTCCTTTACAAATACTGCTATCCCACCTCCTTTCATCTGCTGGGCAGCTTCCTGTGAGCAGCTTCTCAGCATGAGGAGGGCAAGTGACTAAGAAACGTTGAACTCACCTGGTGTAGCCTGGTGTCGTGGGGTGGCATGTGGAAACACTGTTTTGCTGGAAAAGACAAGACAGGAATACTCCTTTTTCTTCATCATTCTCACTGTGATTGTGTGCAGCCATGTGTTCTTAAAAGCAGGAAATGAAATTGACAGTAAGATAGAGTAGAAAGGTGGTGAATGGGCAAGTGAGTTCCTGCAGGGCCATGATATTCATCTTCATGGTGGCCAACATAACTGAAGAAGTTTTTGTCTGAAGCCAAAAACAACCATGTAAAAACTAGAGGTGTCTTCAAAAATTTTACACTATAGACTAGACATTTTTAAAGATGCAAATTTGAGTATACATAGGCCATATTAATGCCTAAATTTATTTTAATCTTTCACACTTTCAAAAATTAAATTAAACAGTAATTTAGGCTCTTAAATAGGTTCATATGAGACTGATGAAGCATATTTCATACATGTGCTATAAAAGTAGATTTGCTTGAGATTTTTTAATTACAGTTAAATTTCTTTAAAGAAACATTTAAAGATAAAATGTAGCAAATTTGGGTCTTCTTCTGGTCTGTGAGTGAAACTAGTGTAAGAAGCTCACATAAGCTACCTTTAAGATCTTAAAGGTCATGGTGAATAATCAGCTCAAGCCAGCCTCTGCATAGCTTCTTTATTTGAATGAGGAAAATGCAAACACAAAACATATTTTGATTTTTCTTACAATGTTTACTTCTTTATTTACTAGCTAAAAAAATTATTTTCTCAAAATCCAGATTTACAACAGGCTTTATTATTTTTTTTTTTTATTTTCTACAGTGCTGATAAAATCCAAATCGTGTTGGAACATGATAAAATACAAAAACAAAACAGATCTACTAATAACAAATATGAATCTGACTACGTGTAATTAACAATTCACAACAGACAATATAAAACAGAATTTCACAATCCCGGGTATCAAATACAATTACCAAATTTAAGGTTAAACCCATATAAAGCAGCAAATCAATGCATCCTCAGAGATACAAGTCAATAATTAACTCCTTTTCATTAGGGAAACAATTTATAACACAAGCAATAAAACTAAGGTCCAAATTGACAGGGCAAAAGAGTCAAAATGAAACCCCTTCATGTTACAGTTAAATCAGATATTTAAATTATTCTGATTGGAGCTGGAGCATGGACCTGCACAGGCCTTCCCAGACATTGTGCCGTGGTTGCTATCAGAGCTCTGCTCAATGTAGTATCACTTCGTGGCAGCTCTGATGTTACAAGGAGGACCTCTAGGGCTGCTGGGAAAGCTCTCAGCTGGAGTTTAATCAGCCCCTAACATTCTTTAGCTTAAGTTAAAGTCATACTTAAGGAAGAGGGGGGAAATGTTCAGTGACTGTGGAATGCAATTTGTTTTAATAGCACAGTACCTCAAATGCTTTGGAGTGTAACATCACACAGAACAAAATCTGACTTAGCATTGTTTCCTTCTTGGTTTTGAAAAAGAGGTGTCATTTTTCTAATAAAGAACTCCTGCTGAAGGAAGAGGTTTAATGACATAATTTTGCAAAAGGGAGGCTGACTCAGTGTTGCCACTAATGTAGCGTGAGCAGAATCAGCAAAATGCCGGAACAGGAAAGTCAATAAAGTCCATGAGAGTATCCTTACCCACATGGAAAAAAAGATTCATTTAGTCATAGAAAATGACAAAGAGCTAAAGTTTTCTTTAATTAAGTGCTAACAATTTGTGGAGGGACAACCCTAGTGTTTTAGACAAAGATTATGTGGAGCAGTTGGTTATAAACTCTTCCAAGTTTTCTGAAAGATATATCCAAAAGGATTGTCCTTTCTATTGTTAAAATGTGAAATGGGTAATGCTATTTGCATATGAGAAAACTATCAGTTCTAGATCAACTCCAAAAATAATCTATGCAGACCTAGTAGCAGTATTGTTTCAATAATTTTTTCAATTTATAGAAACAGGAAAGAGAAGTCCTCATATCTCTGTTACTTTCAATAACCAAGGGGAGGCCTGGGCCATCACAGAGTTCCCTTTACTTTAATAAACTATTAACAAAAAAGCAACAAGCTGCACTTAAGTCCTGATATACTGTTGACTGTATGGTTCAAGTCAATGGTAATTCGTGTAGCTTTCAATAAACTGTAGAAAATTCTTACATCAAATAGATATGACATTCATAATCTGTGAAGTCAGGATATGGATCAGTAAACAAGAGGTACACCTGGAATACTCTCCCTCACCAGAGGAGGAATTTGTAGTTGTTCCCAAAAGTCATTACATGTAACGTACTCTGAACTAGCCAAATTGGACCTATTGTTGAACAAGCCAAAGTTTTTGAGTAATCTTGGAGGGTTTTTTATGTTTCTTCCTCCATTTCTAAATAGCAAAATGCTGCCTCTTCATTGTTGCATGTAAAATACATCCTGTTATGCCTGCAGCTCTTTTTAGAGTGCAGGTTCAGAATACCATGTACTTTATTACTGAGCCATTCTTCCAGCCTTTGCTCAAAAAAGAGTATGTGTGTGGGAGTAGCACAAACTGCATCTGGTTGTCTTTATATTTCCACCATTATTGCTGCTGACTGGTAACAAGGAAGAAGATGTACATGTACAACATTTGCTTATTCTGTAATACTGCTGTATAGGAGATTGAGAGATTATCTTGGTGAACAACCTCTAATTTCAACAAAACCTGTAAGACCATGAAAAAGATCAGCAGTAGGCTGAATTTGTCTTGCAGTACTAATATTTTGGTGTCATATTTTATCAAAAATACAGAACATTAATTTTCTTTTTTAATTGGTTTTATAAAATATCATATTACCAAAGAACCTAAGTGAGTCCAGAAATTTATGGAAAAAATAACTTATTTCACTATGCAGCTGCTAACAAACAATTCAAGCAGAGCAGGACATTGCCCCTTCCCCTCATCCTCCCTCTTATCCTGCTGCCATAAATGTGTTGTGGATGAAAACTTTTCAGATAACTCAAAATGGCAGAGGCTTTCATATTTTCATCACTCCGGATCAGTTTATAATGGAATTTTTTTTCTGCATAGTACAAGTATCTGAAGATTGTGAGGCCAGACAGCAAAAATCCCTGGTCATCTTTCAAAGTGCAAGCCTGAGTGGCCTTATATCCCCTTCTTCCTGATTCATCAGGCAGTTTCATATAGATCTGGCTGCTATGCCCACCATGATCAGGTACTGCTGAAATTCAGACACAGTATGCAGCAAAACACTGAGGCAAGGTACCAGACAACTTCAAAAGAGTAAAATATTTCCTGCAGCTGATGCTTTCCCCAGCTGGCTCCTGCCTGCTCTCATCACTGCTTTCCCAGGCTGCACTGTCCATCCGTGGTAGTGTCCAAAGCTTACCTCATGTTGAAGTCAGCAGAGCTGGGCAGGGTGATGGAGAGGAGGATTCATGTGAGTTACTGAACCACATGTCGCAGCACACAGCTTAGAGTTCATTTCCAGTTATTTCTAATTGCTCTCAAGCGCATCTTTGCATCATCATGGAGGCAGGCAACATTGGTCAGGGAAACCAGAGATTTGTCAGTCATTCGAAGTGATCAAACATTATGTTCAACCCCCAGCATTGTAATTTTATGACTCTGCATGCAAACTGTCTAAGATGAGTAACAACACTGTCAAGCTGTGGCAGCAAGCTGTGGCAGCTGTGTAAAACATGCCCCCTTGCTCCAACAGTGAGTTAGATATTAAAATGCACATCAATTTTGCAGCACAGAGCTGGATTTCCAAACAGAACACTGTGTATATTTAATCAATAGACCTTTATCAGGTTTTCGTATCATCTTATTATAGCTTCATTTTGCCTGATTGCACTTCTAATGATCAGAAAACCCAGTGAAGCTAAGACCACAGCTTACTGCAGGGACAGTCAGTCCTTCAGGTGACTGTAAGTTTGGTCATTGGGCCTGTTCCCTTTCTAATTCAAGAAAAGGACACATTTTTAGGAAACTGTGATAATGTTACTTGAGGGGGGAAAAAAACATATTCTTAGTCATGAGACAAAGAATTTCTTCTTTGAAACTATTATCCACTTTGAAATATTATCCACTTGTCTATGACTTTCTGAGAACCTCTAGGTAGTCTAGGTTTTCTCAGTCATTTCTTGTGTTGTCATCCACTCTGCAGCAGGGGACACGTTCCAGTTGGAGGCATTTAACACCATTGCAATAGTGCTAGAAGGAATAAGCATCCAGCCTTTCTCTTGCGAGGGCATGGTAAAGTGTGTTGAGAAGGCAGCTTAACTGTTGAAGATAGCACTTCTATGTACAAAACTCAGAAGATTGAAAGGGATCGAGAATTTGCAGGACCATCCACTAAGACTGTAGTAACATAAAGGGGAAAATGTTAGGAGTATGGGAAGAGGGTCCTAAGAGTTTGTGTGCAGTAGGGATTTCAGTCACTGGAGACTGACAGAGTTCCCATGTAGGAATAAAAGCAAAGGCAGAAGGATTTCTCTTCTTCATTATTGTCAGAGCACATCTGCAGTAATGTTCCAGGAAAAGACGTCATGACAAAATGTGCCTTTCTCCATTTAGTTCATGTTAGTACAGAAGTAAATACTTGGCTGGCTTTGCCAAGCAATTAGATGTACAGAATTTAAGAACCTCCTATTTTGGAGACTGCTACTTGTCAGTTGAAAAGACTAGGAACATTGCAAAGTGAGCAGGTAAAGTTTAAATGCTGTTCTTAATAATTATAGAAGTAGCTTAGTGTAGTATTAGTTGTCAGCTTTTAATTATCTTTTTTCCTTTCCTGGTTAAAGTTTTCTGTTCATCACACTTTCTTGCCCCAGACACCAAGAGTTCCTCAGTTCTTTAGTTCTTTCAAAATCCACCTTGTCCCTCTCCACGTGTTTATATTGAGTCTTTTTTTTTTCTTTTTTTTTTCTTTCTTTCTTTCTTTCTTTTTTTCTTTCTTTCTTTCCATGACTGCAATCTATTCTAATCAGGCTTCTTTTCCAATTTCTACTTTCTACATAAATCCATGTAGGTGTTAAAAAAAAAACACTTTTCACTCTTTCACTAGCATACTTTTCACTCTTTTCTCTATCGCTAGATTTCTTCACAAGATCTACACAGGCCCATTGAAAGCCACTGATTACATTATCTTAATATTTTTTTCTCTGCTTCAAGTCCCAGGTTTCCACCCCACTCAGTTTCTGCTAAAGCTCAATTCCTGCTAATTGTTCCTCTTGTTTGCTGTCACTTTTACTTTAGACCGATCTCCTGCATCTCCCATAGTTGCCTATCTCCCTTATCAGACTCTTTTCCTGGGGTGACTGGCCCTAGTTTTTCCTGCAGAGGTCAGAGAAGTCTCTGCACATCAGCACCATTATTGCTTGCATTTGGACAGCATCATGGGCCAGATAAGAAATCATTACTTTGAGTGAGATAAATTTACTAAAGGAAAGCCTGTCTTAAGTCCAGGTCTCAGTAAACACTTTGGATCCCCTAAGAGCTATGGCATAAAAAAAATTTCCAGCTCCTACTTCCATCACAGTTTTGATCATTAATGGAAATAATTATTTCTGTGTTATCTTTGCTTGAACTACTGGAATTTATAGTTATAATTCAATTTTTACAAATTCTATAAAGTTAAATAATCAGCGAAATACACTATGTATGGGTGTTTATGCATAGATACTTACATTTTTCTGGGGTGTACATTTTGTGAACTGCCTACACAAACAATTTGACCAGCTCTGTAGTACTTTCTTTTAACTATAGAGCCTAATGTGTTTAAGCTGTTGCAGGACAACACTGCTTTATTCTCTGCAGACAACTTTATTCTTTGTCTTGTTTTTATTGTTCCACTCGTAGTGAATAAAAGGCTGCATCTGTTCCTCAGGAAGGACTTAATCCAAAGCTTATTGAATGCACTGGAAGAGTCTCCATTGGGCTTTGGATCAAGCTCTTTAGTTCACAAACAAATGCTTTTTGTGATAATATGCTATTCAAGTATTGTATAGAAGAGTTACAGAGGTTCCCTATTTCTAAAATAATGACTGCTCTTTAAATCTTTTTTGCTATGCCTGTTCTGTTGCAGGAACAATATGCAACTGTACATAATTGTTGAAGTACCATAGTCCATGTTTATCATACCAGTTGATATAAATGTAGAACATGTAATGCTGTGGTAACAAGTAGTGTTATATTTATGTGGCTCTTCCTGTGGAAACAGTAATTTGAAAAATACATAGAGATACTGGCTTGAGGATGATCAGGGTCAATCAGGCAAGAAGGACATGCCAAGACATCTTTGAGGACTGCCTTATGTTGGTGTTATTGATGAAGCAGACTTGAAAGAGGGGTTTGTAGAATAAAAGAGGGATACTACTGAATGGGATTTTTTTTCTATCCTTAAGAAAAGGAGCATATTGAAAGGAGTTGCAAAGCTCACAGTAGGGGAAAGAAACAGAGGCTATTGTAGAAGAGGGTACAATGAGACAAAGATAAGGCAGGAGGAATCAAAGCAGAAACACTAGCTGGAGCAAGACTGTAAAGAACTTCAAGTGAAACTTTACAGCTCCAGACTTGCAATGACTGCCTTTTCTGCAAAGAGGGAGATCTGTGAGTTGGTTATGCAGTGACATTTCTGAAAGCTGCAATAAAATAGATTTTTCCTTACAATACCACAGGTACTGAATACTTCTTTGGGTATCTTGTGAAGGGAAACTAACAGTTCCCATGAAATTGAAGAGAACATGATGCCACTGAAACTTGGCTGGTTTTTCAACTGCAGAACAGAATAACTTCTTGATGTGGGTGTAGATGACAGAAACAGTTACTACTGGGTATTACTCCTGTGACAGAATTGCTTGCAGTAAAATACAATATACTGTGTGGTAAGTGCCTGCAGGGTTGCACATGTAGTTCATAAGCTGATGGTGACTCAGACAGTTTATGGAGCCAATACTAAAACATTACTCACTCAGGAGTCACATCTAAGTCAATGAGATTACTCATGTAGTGAGTGGCTGATAGAGATCTTGCCAAGTTATTCCACCACATAATAGGTGTGCGTAAATGAGCCTGCTGTCAGGAGAATAACTTCAGAAGAAATTTTTAAGTTCATTCTATGTATGGACTTTTTCTATTTGAACTCCCTAAGCACAGTTGAGGTCCTATTACATTTTGCCAACTCCCAATAACTGGCAGTCCCTATCCTAAAACTCATCAACTCATATAGACAAATAAGGGAAAGTGACTTGCCTTCGTTCCCATCACAACTCAACACCAATGACAGGAATAGAAAAGAGATCTCCAGTCAGTTCTCTCTCAGTAGCTCCCTGCCTCTGTAAGTCACAACATTTCATCCCTGCACTGAATATAAAGCATTTATGAATACGACCTCCAAACTTCCTACAGCTCTTCTGCTAACTGACTGGTGGATTTCTGCATTCATTTGCTTTATAAATGCACAGAGAATACACTGAAGTACCATTTTCATCTTATACACATTATTACAAGCTGGTGCATTCCCTCATCCAGCTCATCTCCATGTTTTTCTGCAGTCAGAGAAATAACCAGAACCACAAGAAAAGGAAAATAAATCACAAAATTTCTGACAGCCAGTCTAAGACACTTAAAAATCTGCATCCCAAGCAAAACTCATTTTACATATTCATATTCATATTCAGTGGAATTCCATGTGGAGGCTATCATATCAAGCATCACCTTTCAGGACTGCATTTCATTTAATAAATGCTATAAAAGTATCTGGCATATTCAGGATCATTACCACTGTTTTTTCCTTCTTTTCTTTATTCTGCATTGCTCTCAGCATCTTTTAGGGTTCATAGAGAACATGAATAGTGTGCTGGACTGTAAACAGCAGCCTGAAAAACTGTGTAATAAGAAGAGGTATATCCTCTTAAAATTATTTTCCATTTGAAGGTTCACTGCATAACAATAAAAAATCTGCCTTACTGAAACCAGGCTCCCCTATACTGACAGGGTCCCAAAGCAAAAACTCTGAATAACACATCTGTCTCCTGAATAAAGCAGGAGGAGCAAATACTGATACAGCTTCACTCTTTTATCTTCCTATCTCCTCTCCTCTCCTC
>WEIU01017667.1:41731-53188 GCA_013389925.1 Aegithalos caudatus
TCAGAGGAACATGACTACAACTTTACTAGTCACTAGCAATTATGTATTGAGCATAATAATTGACTTTTCATTAGAGGCTTCATAACAAAGGGGAATATCACTGGCATCTGACACCTGGTGCAAGAAGTTAATTTCTGATCCAGCCTGACCGCCATTGAGGGAATGCGAAAATGCTTTTTAAGGGCAGTAGTGGGGGAGGGTATATTCCATTTTTGTATTTATCAGGCAGGATGCCTAAACTAGGGTTTGACATTACCCTATTTTAATTTTCGTTGAAGTCACTTTTACTGAAACACTTGCTCAGCATCATGGTGTGAGTCCTGTGATGTCCTGTACATGTATTTTACTTTATCAGACTATAAGTAGGCCCACCATCCCACCTTTTCCTGATTCCATGGGATCTCCCATAGACAAAAGCTATTGCAGCAATGCAGATCTTGAGCTCTTGTTCTGCCATTTCTCTCAAAACTCAAATTGTCTTTAATTTATTTCCCTGATGGTCTAGTTCCTGTTACCATTCAAGTGAAAGAGCAGGGATAGATTAATGCTGCTCTGAATATTATTAATAGTTCATCGTTACATCTCTAATTAAGATTGGAAATTGGATTTAAGTAATTATATAAACCTGTTACAAGATACAGTTTCTGTCCCAAAATCTAAAGTAGACAAAATAGAGAATAAAGACAGCAAATAGAACTCATTGCTCTGTAGACAGCATTGCTACTGATAAACTCCACAGAGCTCACAAGTACTAGCAAAGAACAAAATTACCTTGTCTCTGCATACTAGTCTTAGTAAAATTCAAACCTAAAACATTTTCAATGGTTGTGATTGACAGGCTGAAGTTTTTACAACTCTTGTTTTAACTCTAGGTAACAAGTGGCCTCCTCCTTCATGCATGAAGAGCAGAAAGATCTAAAATGTGGGGTAGATCCTCAGCTGCAGCCTCCTAGGCTAACTCTTACTTTTGTGGCTATACTTTTAAAAGTCAGCGGTCCCAGAAGGTAAAAGAAGCCTTCAAAGGTTGCAGCTTTTATTTTTTTTCCTTATTGCAGCATGGGAGGATCAAGCATACTGCTTATTGCTTATTCAGACTTTTACACTGGTAGAATTAGGTATTCCTTGGCTCCTGGTGGAACAAGTATTCATAGTTTTAAACATTTTGCCTTTTTGGTGGTTCTGGACTTCTATTGTTCTACCCTGAAACTGCCACAAGATGAAGCCTGGGAAATGGTAGGAGAACAACAGTAAGGCAGAGGCAGGGGGAAAGGAAGCTCTTATGGTCTGAGGCTGGGATGATGTCAGGAAGAATAATTGTTTTGTACTCTTAATTGCTAGCTTTACTCATTTAGCCTGGGCTGACATGGGTGGGGAGAGTGTGGTATGCCACATCTGCACTGACTCATGGGGCAGCAGTCACCTGTCCCCTCAGTTATTTTTGACTTACCATGAAAGACTCAAGGATGACATAAGCAGGGAGAGTGAGATCCAAAGCCCTTCATTTTGTTAGCTTGGACTGTGGCTCTGTCACCAAATGTAGTGATAACCAAAGCAAAATGAGAGTTCAAGTTTTTTTCCTAGTTTAAATGGAACTGTGGTAGGGCAGGCTTTCACCTGAGGCACATGGATAGCAAATGACTTAACACTGCCTTGTACTTGGTTCTTCCTATAGCATATCTGTTGTCTACCAGATGGTCTGGTCTGTTGAAGAGGAGTTTAAAGAAATATGGCACATTAAGTTCAAGGTGTTGGTTTTAGTATAGAAGTTGTGGGGCATCACTGGAATCTTGCAAAAATATGAACACGCGCAAGTAGAAACAACCAAAAGTTAGCCTTTTACTAACTGTATGCTGTTTTCTCTAATTGGTACATTTGAGCTACCTAATTTGTATGTGTCGTGGTTTAACCTTAGCCAGCAATCAGGCACCAGGCAGCTGCTCAGGCATGCCCCCACCAATGGGGCTGAGGTGAGAACTGAAAGAGTAAGAGCTGGAAAACTCATGGGTTGAGGTCGAAACCACCCAGTAAAGAAAGCAAAAGCCACACACACAAGCAAAGCAAAGCAAAACAAAACAAGGAAATCTTTTACCGTTTCCTATCACAGCTACAGCTGGTCTGTAAACTGAACAGATAAAATTTGCCATAACAGACCCCAACTCCCAGGCTAGTACCTTAGAGAGCACAAGTTATCAAATCCCCAGGTAAAACAATGATAGGCTGGATTTCAGCTCCCACAGGGGACACCAGTCAATCCCATTCAATCCTGAATGCAAACATCTAATTGGCCAGTGAGCTGGGTGGTGTTGAGACCTCAGCAATCCGGTATTCAAGGGCAGGAATTTTGAACCCCTATAAAAGGGGCATCCATCAATAAACGTTGGCTGTTTGTTGCATGATCTCTAAGGGTTCTGTCGGATGTCTGTCTCCAAAACTGCTACAAATGTAACAGTTTCCCATGGTAGGTAGGTGTTCAGTCATCTCCAGGAGAGGAGAGCCCCATTATGCAGAGCAGTTACTAGGATAAACAAACACCATCACTCCAAATACTTTCCTCCTTCCCCCCAGCTTTATGTACTGAGCATGATGTCACATGGTCTGGAATATCACTTTGGTCAGTTGGGGTCACCTGCCCCAGCTCTGTCTCCTCCCAGCCTCTCATGCACACCCAACTTCCTCACCAGTGTGGAAGTACAAACAGCTCTCTCACCAGCTCAGCAATAACAAAAACATCTCTATAATTATCAACCCTGTGTTCAGCACAAATCTAAAACACAGCCCCATACCAGCCACTGTGAAGAAAGTTAATTCTGCCCCAGCCAAATGCAGCACAACAGTTCAGCTAAAATAGACCATGTACTGAAGCAAGGAGATTTTGAGGCTGAATCACTCAGAAATTCAGTGAGAACAGTTTGGAAGGGTTTCCTGTAGATGGAGAGTTATTTAATTTCAAAGTTCCCTGTCATTTCCTTATTAGAGGCTAATTATCATGAAATGTAAATGGCTTCTGGCTCCTTCCCACACATATGACTTCCATATCAGCTCATCATCTTGATAAAGCAGACTGCATGAAGCAGATTTGTAAAGGAGTGTCCATATAAATGTAAGTCTCTTCATACAACTGTGTGTATACAACTTAATTGATATTTTAATGCATGCTGTTAAATACCGATGGTTCTTTTTATTTGAAGGAAGGCAGATGAGTATTTTTTATTTGAAAGTGTGTGTGCATGGTACACCATTTTGTTGGGTCTTCAGAATGCTCATGCAGTTGGAAAAGGTTGTATATACCAAATACTTGGTTATCAGCATTTATGGTTCCCTTAATTTCATACTCATTTCAATGTATTCTTTAAAGCCTGTTTCATACTAAAGAAGAGTTGCCTAACTGTGTCCATGATATGTTGTTCTCTGGAATAGTTCCCAACAGTCTTGACAGGCAGTGAAGGCTATGCAGGAACAGTGAAGTCAACAAGAACAGTTTTCTGTTGATTTCAGGTTAATTTCATTGCCATCTCCCTACAGATGGCATGACTGATTTAAGCTGAAACTGGTGAGGGAGGATGGAAGTCTAATGTCTGATTAGGGCCACTCTGCTTTTGATCAATTTGCTGGTACTCCAGATCAAAAATAAGGCTGATCAAGTTTATAGGAAGAATCTAAAGCCAGGAGAAAGTCTTATGTTCTACGACCCTCATGTTTTTAAGTCAATTAAGACACCTCAGTGGAAAATTTTTGAAATTTTTCTGGTGATGCATAACTGGCATACAATTGAACATACAGGGGAAAAAATCTTAAAGGCTGACATGTACCAACAGAAAGTAAATGGAAAATATGTGGGACAGCACTGCACAAGTGATTGAAAATCCCTGGGGCATAGCAGTGAAAAACACAACTTTGAATCAGTAAGGAGTTGTGAACATGCAGCTTTGGCAGTTACCTTGATTAGGGGAAGAAGTCAGTGATGGAGAGGATTCTACTCAAATACAGTTTCACTTGCCTTGAAACTTGAAGGCTTTTTATCTGCAACTTCAATTTCTATTAGATTTAATCCTGAGCTGTTTGGAAATTCTCACCATTGTCATGCACACATTTTCCAGCTTGCAGTCTTACTAGCCCTTACTACCTCCATTACTTGTTAGTAGTTCTTCACGATCTTTCCAGATGGAAATTCTCCTTGAAATCAGATCTGAGTTTGTGTTCACTTGAATTTCAAATTGTTCTTCCTAGTTCAGTTGGTAAAGAATATCATGGTCAGAATACATATGTAATAAAACCTCAATTCGACCTGGTCACGATTAGCTTGGAATCCTTCTAATGGGGTAACGATCTTCTGTTGCTCATTTCTACACTGATTTCTCACCGTATACACCCTACAGCTTCATGTGGCAGCTTTTTTGTTGTTGATATAAGTCAAATCTGTTAGTGCTGCTGTAAAGCTAGTATACACTGTGCTTAGACAGCTAATTAGCATGACTAGCAAGCTGCTTGAGGTCTGTGAGAGAATTAACACACACTGCTGAAAACTAGAGCATCACTGAAATAGCAGCATGGGGTAGACATGAACAGCTGGCTGATAGAAGGGAAGAGAAGGTCGAGGAGAAAGGTGCTGGCAGCAAAGAAGCATGTTCTTGTTCAAGTCCGTTTTGAAAGAGAGCAGTGAGCCCTTAGCTCTTTTCAAAATGTGCTTTCCTACTTCTGTGCTCCTTCTTCGCCTGCAGAAGGCAGAAAATAACATCTTGGCTGAGGACATTCTTCCCTAGGCTACTGTGCACACTGAAAATTTACCCCTCAGGTCAAACATTGCCCAGTTTTAATCCTTGGGATTGAGGATCACACTTTCTTCCAGAAGCAACTTTTGTCACATCAGGCAGCCAAGGGATAGCTGATAGCAATGAAAAATGACTTGCACGTGATGGGAGGGAATGTCACACACCTCAGATGAACTGTGTCTCCATGGGGAGAAAGGCAGTCAAAGGAATGCAGTGTGAGCACTGTCCAGCTTTATATCCATTAGAAATGCTCACATATGCTTCCCAGGGTGAAATGGATCAACAGATGGTCCATAATCCATTCTCTACAAAAACCATCATATACATCTCCTAATCTGTTAATGAGTGATAGTAACGTGTTTCGTTGGCTGTTCTAGGACTCTGATTGTGCCTTCTGGCAAAGCAGGAGCAGACCCCCTGTTATTTGCTCTCTCCCTCCTAATGCTGCCATTATGCAAGGTCAGGAAGGAGAGAATCCAAGGTGTTCCATTAACAGACACTGCTCTGAGAACCAATCAGAATACTTTCTGCTGTTTTGTCATACTTTTGTAAGTTTAGAAGCATGCGACTTCTCGCTTCAAGCTCTCTCTGGGACTTACGGAGCAGAGAGGATTCTTTGCCATTTATAATAAAGGTTAATTTGTGTTAAAATTTGCTGCTGGCTGTGTTGAATTACTTCAAGTCAGCATTCAGCCCTGTCACCCAAATTTGAGCAGCAACCTTGCTAGAGAGGCCTGACAGAAGCAGATGTAGTTTGTCATGAATGCAGCTGCTGCAGCAATCATCCACCTGGAAAACCACTGTTCTGCCAGAATTTTTGTTTTTATCCTCTGTACTCTATAACAGAGGCACTAATGAGTCTGTTTCACCTAGTTTTGACCATTAATAAATTCAGGAATAAGAATGTACAACTAGAAATGCCAGGGGAGGTGAGAGCAGGTGATGCATACTTTGTGGTGGTTTTTTCAAGTGGTTGGGAGTTTTCCTAACATGTGAAGTTCCAGAGTGTGTAGATACGATTGGGAGAGGCAGAGTGACAGGTCTGTAGCCTGCTCCTTCCTAAAGTGAGTTGGTACCAAGGCTTACTGCCAGCATTTGCTCATTTTCAGTGTGTTAAGGAACAATAGTTTGCATAGGGTTTTTTTAAAAAAAGATGTGAAAGAAGTTTTGCATCCTTCAAAAACTGGAGATAACATGCTCTCTTGGCTTTTTTTCTGTGTTCCCAAATCACTCCCTACATATATACTGCATGGTGTGGGGTTTTTTAAGCCCTTTTGGTGTGCTCATCTTTTTAAGGGTGGTGTCAGGTTCACCTTGGAAGTCATCTGCTCCACCTGCAGGGAAGTCTAGCACAAAGAGCTATGGGAGGCACAGCTGAGCGTGGCAGTGACCACAATAGATACCTGTAGACCACCATCTAGGGCAGAGTGGCTGGGGAAGCCTAAGAGCTGGAGGATACATGGTTGTGTGAGTGGCAGTGTGAGTGCTCACATGATGCCTTTTTTCCTCACTGGTAGAAACCAACAAACTTTGGAAATAACTGCTACCTGTCAATTATTTGGTGAGCAGAGTGGGGAGAGATGAAACTGGTCATAATGTGTAAGAGTTTCAAGGATGTAGAAACGAAGCTGGGGTTGACATTTGAGCTGGCAAAATCCAGAGCCAAGTCAAAAACCACAACCAGAGGCTTTCATCTCGCTTTGAGCATTGTCCCACTCTAAACAGCCACTTCCATCAATGCAACAGAAGAGATTGCTCCTGTAACCTCCACCCCTGCTATGTCTTCTCTCCCCTGTTACTAAAGTTAGCAGGAAGCTTATTCAGCTGCTTGATAACAGAGTTTGGACTGCTGTCACAGCTTTCATCTGGTACAGTAATTTGTTGCTTAATTAAGCTAATACTGTGTTCTGCACTGAAGATGTGGCTGTCAAGTCATTGCTCAGTTAAGTTAGTATCTTGTCCTGCACCAAGGCTATGAGTGTCGTGGCACAACCAGCACTGCAACTGATGGAATGAGCAAGGAGCCAGTGGCCAGGGGGTTGAAACTCTGTGCAGACATGCCCAACATCAGTGTGAGTTTGCCCTCAGACCTGGAAGATAGCCTTTTCTCAGCCTCTCCCCAGACAGCCTCCTCATGACCTCATGCTGGGCTGTGCTCCCTGGCAATCCAGTGAGTCTTCTCCCACATCCCTAATGGCCAGTGGGGGTGAGCTGGAGTGGGCTGAGTGGGAAGTGAGCCCTCTCCTGCCCAGGGACACATCTGCATTCTCCATTTCACTTACTGGAATAGTTCACACCCTTGCCCCAGATAGTGCAGAGGTTTACAGCCTGGAGGGACCATTGGATGCTCCTCTAAAATTGCTGCTGTGTTGTCTGTGCAATGTTCTCCTTCCTGGCCTCCTGCCAGAGCAGGGCCTGGCCATCCATCTGTCCTTTTCTTCTCCCTCTCTCTGCAATCTCTTTGGCTTTTCAGCCGCAGGTGAAGCAAAGACTGAGCAATCAGCAAAGCCATTGAGAGCCTAATCAGTGTCTAATGGCTCATCTGCAGTAGGTCAGAGCCATATTCTTTAAAAAGTAGGAAATTGAAACCAAACACTTTCAATTGAATTAAAACTGAAACTGTTTGCTTTGAAGTCAACTAAATTCAATTTTAATTGAATTGAAATTTTCAGTTTTAATCTTGCCTCAGTCACTGGAAGCTTTAGAACAAAAGTGCCCCAAATGTGATTTCATTTTTAAGTAGAGCAATTTCATTCTGCTTTTGGGTTTGTTGCTGTGTATAGAGTTTGATTTTTTTTTTTAAGTAAGTAAATATTTTAACAGTTTCTGCAGCTGAAGTAAAAATTTCATTACCATTATTAGCATGTCTGCAGTTCTGAGTAAAGTGTATGTAAAAATAAGCAACATTCCTCTCCCTGAGGTGGATTTAGTGGGCACAGCACTACTTAAGGTTACACCACCAGTTCAGTGGATTTCCTGACAACCAAGGAAAATACTTCTACATCCTAAGTTTTAATTTATGCTATTAAAAGTGTACAGATTTAAGCTGCAATTGTTGCCTCATAAAAAACAGTTTTGTTCCCGTCTTCTAATTTTTTTAATTAATTTGATTCACTTGTGGCAATGGCAAGTTTTAATGGGATTTCTTTTTAATTAAAGTGCGAGCAATTAAAGCGAGTGAATCCCAGAGGGTAGATCCTGCTTTTGTTGCAAACTCCCCTCATACAAATAGAATGCTGTTCCATTAACAATGCTGCAAGAAAATAGATATGACGATTATCAGCAAGGCACAGTGGTATCACAGTTCTGCTCTAAAAATGTCTGAGATTGAGAAAGGCCTTTCTCCATATTGATGTGACTTTAATGAGAGAGGATAAAGGCAACTAAATATAGTGAGGACTGTACTATAGCCATTGATGAAGGAAGAAATTAAAATTGAAGCTGATGATCTGTGCTATTTAAGAGAACTTAAATGCTAGGATATCATCTCAGTCCCAGACTAAAGGCAAACCTGTGTCAAGCCTGGCCTCGTTCCAGTCCCCTGGACTTACATGTCTGTTTATGTGAGGTTGCGAATGTGAACTTCAGGATGGAGTGCTTAGAAAGTTGGTTTAAAAAGGAAAATAACAAGGGGGTTTTTGCAATCCCCCCTCCACCTTCCCCTGCTAAAAATATCATCCCTCCATTTTGAAGGGGAAGAGGGGGAAGAAGTAGGTGAGTCTACAGCTGGAGGAACCTTTCCAGCTTCTTTCCTTACTGGCTCTTGTGTCTCTGCCCTGCTGAACAGCCCTGGAGACCAACAGAAACACTAGGCAAAGCCCTCACTCTGATTAATCATCAGTTAATGGCAAATGCTGCATCAGCTCCAGAGCACTCACAGTATCACATGTTGTCTTTCTCTGGGTATTTGTTGATACTACCATGTGCTGTATGCCACTTGTGTACATTGTTCAGCTCCAATTCCCAGAAAGAACACTGTTCTGAGCTTAAAAAAATATTTTATTAGATAAAAGGGAAATATCAGCTTACATATATGGGAAAATGCAAGATAAAACCTATCAAAGGAAATTATATTATGTTTTTGTGAGGCGCAAAGAAATGTGTTTTGTATTGTGAAAACACAAAACAGTTTGCTCTCTTCCTGCACAGCTTGCCATCTTTTGTTTGTTTGTTTGTTTGTTATTAATAAAGTTAGGACTTAAAACCAGCATGTTTTCTGGAACATTGTTATTTTACTAGCTACAGATTAAATAAATCAAGAAATACTTATGTCAGTTGCCTTCTTTAGTTGAACTTTGGCAAAGTTAAGAAGTACAATGATTCACAATCTGATTTGCTTGTATAGCAGCATCCCAGTCAGAAATCTCAAGTATCTGTAAATTACTTTGATAGTGAAGTAAGTAAAAACAAGTCTGTCTGAACTTCATCAACTTCAAGAGCCTTGTTAGGGAGAAAGAATGATGAGAGATACTTAAGTTTTGAATTTTAAAAACTGAAATCTCATCTATGAGTCTCTGTGAAAGTAAAATCAATTTTTCTTTCATGTATCCATTCTCATTCAATAGCAAAAACAAAATTAAAAACTTTGCAAACTAGATGTCTTTTGTAGCTTGGAGAACAGTAAGATGGAAGGGATTTTATATCTGTCATTACTGTGACTATTCCCCATGATGTTAACTGTCTTACTAATCTAAATTCCCTGTACCTCCTTAACCAAAATGCCAGACAGTGATTAAAAAACAAAGTCCTTCCTTGATGTTAGGAGAAAATCAGTCATTGCTGCGCCATGCCTCATTTTCCTGCAGTCCCACTTGCAAATCTATTCTTACTAATCAAGCAAGAGAGGCTTGTGTCTCAGCATGTTTAGACATTTGCCCTGATAGAAATCCTTCATGTGCTAATGGGGGATTTTTATCAACATCTCTGCTGTGGTTCATGGCTTGGTTGGTGTTCACAGAAAACTCACAGATACAGAAGAGACACTGAAGTAGAAAAAGTTTACTTTTGGCCAACTTGGCATGCTGCTGTAATTATGTATTGCTGTAATTAATCCAGCATCATCTACTGCAGAATGTGACCCAAGCAAGGAGAGTCACTGACCAGTGTAGCTATAACAGACTTGCTGGTGTTTCTTGGTGCTTGCAGAGCATGGTTATTCCCACTCCAGCCCCAGAGAGCCTGCTATACAGCAGGAGATCCCAAGAAATGTGATGCACAGCCTTTCTGCAGCAGGTTTAGAAGAGGTGGTTTTGGCATTTAATATACCCGAAGGCCCTAACTAATCTATATCTGTCCTTCAGCTTTTGAAAAAAAAAAAAAAATGCTGCACAGCCATTTTCCACAGGCTGAAATGAAAGCAGACTTGCACTTTTCATGCACTTGTATGCATAATGTACTTTTAAGCTTCTTTGCATTTTTAAAGTGAAATACTAGTTTCTCCTCTGGTTGTAAGTGTCCCTCAAACAAATAAAAACAAACCATGCTCCTGATTCAAGGATATATGAACTGAGAGCAACTTGTCATAAGACATACATAGGGCAAACAGTGAACATGCAGTAAGGGGTTTTGGTGTGTTTATAGGGCAAATTTCAGTAGCAAAATGTTATCATCATGCTAGGCAATGATGCAGATCTCCAAGATAACTCCCGCTCATTATCTTTGTCTTAATAAATTCAGGGGAAAGCTTTGTTAAAGTGGCATTAGGCACCATTTAGAGGTGGGTATTGCTGTTGGGATACTGTCAGCACAAGTCCTGTGATGCACATTTTGTATTGTCTTTGAGGCAGGACACCCAGAGCTATGGCATATGGCTGAGACCTCTAAATTTATTGAAAGATATAGGCAAAAATAGTTCTTAACATGTTTGAGAAGGTCAAACAGAAGAAAAATAGGTCAAGACAAAATGTTTCGCCTTTGGGTTTTCCATTAATGATTTGGTTGCATATGTTTAATATCATAAACCTGATTTTTTTTTTCCATAAAATTACCTTTATACCTTCTGGGTTATGTTCTGCTTTTTGCATATAGCATTCTCAGCCTCTATTAGCATACTTTAGGTTTGGAGGCCTCAACTTAGCAATACAGATCACTGACATTTACACAGTTGATTCCAGGGTGTTAATGAAGTAATCCTGATGCACTCAGAGATTCCTTTAATTTAAGGCATGTTTAAAGCGTATATCTTGCAGAAGATTTTATTTCTTGTTAGGAACATACAGCGTATTTTAAAATAGAATGGATAACTTCTCACTGAAGTGATCTTAAAGACAAAACCTCCTGCACTTTGTTTGAACTCTTCATGTGGAACATGTTTTCTTAGTTGCTCTTTGTATGCCCCCATGATTTATGACCTGATTATTACACTAAATCTACACCTGTGAATTTTAAAGTGCATCATATTGTTCAATATTTTTGTATNATTTTTGTATTCTTACATCACTCAAAAACTGCAGCCATGGAAGTGTTTCTTTCAGCAGGGCTTAATTGCCTGTGGGATTGGGTTGTATTATTTTTTTTTTTTCAGAAGGGTTTTTTAAGTCCATTGAAGCAAACCAATGGATTTGTGCAAGAATATTAATGGATCTTTTGCCTTTGATTTGTTTTTAATAAATACAACACCTGTTCATGGCAGACCAAGAGCAAAGCTTTCATGGTGCCTGCTTCCACAGGAATGGAACAGTTTTGAAAG
>WEIU01017667.1:53813-64883 GCA_013389925.1 Aegithalos caudatus
TTCTTTGTAGGAGCAAATATGCATCTCCTTTTTATGCCAAAGTTCGTGCTTGGTGATAGATACTGTTCTGGGCTGGTAAGTGAGGAGGGCTCAGGGCCAGCTGAGGCTAAGGGTTATATTTTGTAGTGTTTGCATGGTGCAGAGGTACAACTACAGCCGCATCCCAAGCAGAACACTGGAGAATGTGTGTTAACACCATGCCATGTGTTCACCAGCACTAAAGGTTCACACAGGAAAGCAGAAACACCAGAGACACCTTTGCTTCAAGTGGCCTTTGTAGAAGTGGGTTTTGATTGCTCATTGCTTTGGCAAAGTGAGGAACTATTATGGCAGGAATTGTTGGAAATTTACAGGAGCTTTTAAAGTTAAGGGGATTTGGACTAAGGTAGTTCATTAGAGAACTGCTCAATGTGTGAGAAGCATCATGATATAGATAAGGTGCTAACAGCATCTAAGAGGACATGAAAATAACTACCACAACTGAAATTCATGGTAAGATAATAGCTTAAGCAGTTTGAAAGAACATCAAGCTATATATATGTAATCTCTGTCAAGCAAATTCAGTCATCTAAAGGGATGGGCTGGTGTGAAAAGTGCTTTTTTTCAGATTGGGGTACACTAGGCCTCCTCTGGATGCTTTTCCGGAAAGATGTGTATTGGAATAGACTCCAGGTGCACTGCACAGGTCCTTGAAGAGGCAACTTGCTGGCAGTGCTCCATCCAAAAGAAGCTAGCTGAAACTGGGTAACACCAGGTTAAACATAGGTTTTCCATATTTAGAATATAAATTTTAGCTCATCTTCCCATAACTTGTGAAGATCGAACAGGCAAGAACAGTGCTGCCAATCAGACACTGAAATACTACAAACTGTAAAAATACTTCCAGTTGTTGTCAGAGGGCTCAAGCAATGAAGAAGTGGCAGATTCTCTACATGGCTTGATGCAACCTTTTAATCCTTTGGAATTTCTTCCATGAGCATCCTTAGCTTTCTTCTTTTTGTCTATGTGTGTGTGTATATATATACAGGGGGAGAGAGAGAGAGAGATTCCTTTTTTTTTTTTTTTTAAGTCCAGTGTGTGTAACTCTGGAAGAAGCTAAGTGAGAGAAAAAGAGAAAAATCAAAATTACCAGGCTTTTAATTCATAGAGGATAGCCTTCTCCAGAGAAGTTTTCAGACATGGCAGCCAGATCACAGCCAGCCTTTCATTTCAGCTTTTGTTCTTCTTTTGCATTTGAAGATTGTGATTAGTTTACAAAAGCACCTTTGTCTTGAATATAATTGCCCTGAAAATCAGGGAGCAAATACTTCCCTTATTATCCTGCAGGAAGGAGTTATTTACAAGCACCTGCATGCATATGAGCTAATAAAAGTAGCAGCTGAGGATGTGCCCCTTGTTAGGCAAGATTTAAAAGTGTGCTAAAAGATAGTTCACCTCCCTCCAGGCAAAGTATTTGAATGTAAGTCCACCAGAAGAAATAATAAAATCACTTACTGAACATGCCTAAATAACAGCATGGAACTTTCAGAGAGTCCTTGATTACCTGTACCTTGTTGAAAGGACCTTCAAAGAAGGGGAGACATGTTGAGGAACATAGATGAGTCCATTCTTGTGAATGTTCTTCTGAGACTTAAATATTTAGACTGTTCCTGTCTCCCCACATTCACGGGAAGTAGTGCTGTGCTTCAGTCCCTCACTTCTGCTTCCCTTGCAATTCCAAGTGCTGTTATCCTTGAAGCAGACACATGGTCATCAAAGTGAATGGTCTAAGGCCAGACAGAAATTGTAAAATGACAATTCAAATAACAAGAAGGAAAATAAGGATAAAGGGAAAGAGTCAGCCAGTTGTTTCATGCTGCTGTTTGGTTTAATCTTGAAAAAGAGTGGATGAAAACACTTGAACAGGCAGGAGAGATCAGCAATACATTTCAAGGGCAGACAGAAGATCTCTTGTCATTTTTGGACTTAGAGTTACCTGCTTTTCCTAAGGCATTGTTGCCAAGATAAGGATTGGAAATGGGGCAGAGAAAATTAGATGAAGTTTTCTTTGATCTACATACAATATTGTTATGACCCATGAGAAGAAAACCAAATGAGAAAACATTTTCTTAGCACATCTGTGAGTTTGTGAACAAGTGTGAACCTTAGGCTTCTGAACTGATTCAAAATCCTAACCATGTCTGGTAATATTCATGGTACATGTAGACTCACGTAATTTTAGTCTTACTGTTCTGTGTCTTCAAAGTAATAAGTCTTAAGAATATTCATCCTTTTCCTATATTTTGTGCTGTGCTCATTAATGAGCTTAATATAAACAAAATCACAGGTATTTATGCAATTACTCTTTTAAGTAAGAACATTTTTCTAATAACATTACTCTGTAATTTTTCAATGTTTCCTTCTATTTTCATACCAGTTATTCCATAGAATACATATTTTTAAAACAAAAAACAACATATGCTTTTTCCTTAAAAGCACACGAAAAATCTTCTTTTTGACTAATATAACTAATGTACATCTATTGAATTCTTTTAATGGAGTTTAAGGAATCTTAGAGAATGCCAAAGGTAAAATGAAGCATGAGAGCAGATAATAGTAGAATATTTGTCAGTAAGGACAGCCCTTGTGTGAAATAACATTGCTTTTTAATTAATCATTAAAATACCTTAAACACACTTAAAAATGTTTCCCCACTTTCTCTTCATCTTGGAGGCAGTCACACAGGTTAGTTGTACGCCTGTGGATCAAAAGAAGGGGATGTAAATTGGGGATGCTTTGGGAAAAATTTAGATTAGTTTAGCATGAGGATATCGGGGAGGAACAAACCTAGACAGCAAACCATGTGTCTGTGCTGCTAGTTAACATGGATGGACTTTTGTCCTGACCTTTAACAACATTAGTAAACAAGCATCCCCCAGGACTTGACCTCTGAAAGGACGTAGGCAAGGGGAGACAGGTCTGCTGCTTGGATCCACTCCTGCATTTTCTTACGGATCTTCAGACATGGCTTTTATAATGCTTCAGATATTAATTTCATAATGGAAAAAAACTACAGTGTGGATGTTCCCCAGGAGTGCCACGGATGTTTAGGATTTCATATTGCCTTTGCCTGCTTCTCCTGTATAAAATGGGTTTCGGGTTTAACAAAAATGCTAACCATCTCAGCAGTGCCTTTTGCTTTGCACCCAGTTTCGGTGAGATAAACTGTGACCCGTCAATTAGGCAAAACTGACCGATACTGGTGCTTTGGAAAAGGGTTGTTCTCGTAGTGCTTCCAAGATACAGCAGACAGCATCCCTTACATCTGACTGGGAGATCTCTGCCTAAACAGTAAGAAAAGGCCATTGAAATTGGAAGGATTAACAGTCCTGATAGGGAGAGCGTCAAAGAATGAGGAAAATGGGGAGGAGCTGACAGGCTATCAGCAGGCTTGGTTGGGAGTCCTGGGACACAGAGTTTCGTGTTTCTCCCTCAAATGCGTCTCTGTCACATCAGATACACCCTGACATTCCTGCTTAAATTGGGACAAATCCCTGTGCTTTGTCACAATGGAACTTGCCTTCCAGCACCTCCAGCTGCTGTCTGTAAACACGTCCCACATCTTCATGCAGTGCAGACAACCAGTTCTCCCCCAAAGTGAACATTTCTTTTGCCCTTTAGAGTAAAATAGAACAGCTTCCCTTTTGACTCGCCAACAGACCGTGCCTATGCTCAACATGGAGTGATAATACCCTTTATCACTCCATTGTGAGAATGTGTGAAGTGCCGCCCAAGTCCTTTATCCTGATAAGCCAGTTGTGAAGAGTTAAAAACGGTGTGATAAATAGGAGGAATTGGAGGACTTATACTTTACAATTTGAAATAGTTACCTCTCCTCCTAAACAGGTGGCTGAGGTGCTTGTAAAGCATTTCACGGGAGTCCCTGCCCTTTATAGCATGATGCCCCAAGGCCATCCTTAACCACAGAGCAGCTGCACTGGAGACTGCCATTATTATGTACAGCTCATTAGCCACCATACAGAAAAGGATATGATCAAGATACAGCCTGTCCCAGTCTTCCTAGTGAATGAACCTACTTAGAGGCATTGACTTGTCGCTGAGCCTGCTGTCTGTGAACATGTCCTCCTCCTTTCCAGTCACTTAGGCAGTGCACCATCTCTTTGAGTGTGGATGTGCTCATCGTTTGCGTCAGCTCACTTAAATCTCTTGAGCCCTTTCCACACGGGCGTCCACAAAGAACCAGGATGCTCCAAAATATCTGTCAGAAAAACTTATAAAACTCACAAATAAGTACAGTTCAGAAAAAAAAAAAAAAACATAAAGTGGAATATATACCCCACTTTCTGTTTGGTTTTAACTTCAATTACACAATGGCAAATGCTTCTTTCCAGTTGTCTGGTGTTCTTTAATACCTTAGTGACAACTACATACCAAATAAATTTGATGTTAAAACTCAGTGTTACCAATGCTGTACCTTAATTAGTCATCTTTCTCCCTGTTTTCCTGCTTGTACATTTTTACAGTATCAGCCTTCATCTCTGAAGGGAAGCTGCTGTGTCGGCTCGCTTTTGACTCTTACGCATCGGTGTTACTTGTTCAAGTTTGAGCTTCTTCCCTCTGCTTTCGTTCTTTAACTGGGGCCTCGAGAGGCATGCAGAGAAAGGTGTCAGTCACCTCCACATCTGCAGTATCATATTCCCTTGAAATTGTTCTGCCATGGAGTAAGATATTAACCTAAGAAAAAGCATTTGAGGAGCCATTCTTGCAGCCCTTCTTTACAGGAAGACTTCCATGCTTAACCTGCTAGAAATAAGGACATAGCTTCAGTGACAGCCATGTAGAAGTGCTCCAAGATATGTTCAGACAGTGATTTTGTGTTCATGTACTTCCATTTCTTGGTTTTTCTCACAGCACCATTTGAAGGCAGACATGTTATTGCCTGACTGTAATAGAAACGTGTTTCAATTAACTACACAAAGAAGCCTTGCACATATCTTAACTTTCCTTTGCTGCACTTGATACAAAAAGCACAGGAGTAAAAGCGCCATTAAAAACAAGCCACAACTCTTAAAGAATAAATACAGATGGAAACACAAATACAGTTTGGGCAAGATTTCTGTGTGAGGCTTTTAGTGTATGTAAAATGTGGTTGGATGGTCCCGCAGAAAGGGGCTTGTTTCTTAAAATGGGGGAGAAGCCATTGAAGAAACATCAAAAGCTGGGAAATAGCACTTAAGAACATGGTTTAGTGGCGCTTGGCAGTGTTGGGTTAATGGTTGCACTCAGTGGTCTTAGAGGTATTTTCCAAACTAAATGGTTCTGTGGTCTCAGAGAATATGGTGGCAGTCAAGTGCATCTCTAAAGATGCAGGTGGTTCCCTGTTGTGTTCACATGGGTAACCTGACTTAGGTGTTAAACCACATTTCAGAGGATCTGCTTCCACCAGAGAACTGTTAAGCAACAAAAAGGTTTCATTTCTCCCAGGCCGCATGTGCAGCACCACTAACAAGACATGCTTCATATGAAGAATATCTTACTGGAAGCAGTGTCTAGGGCGTGTGGAGGAAAGCTGGTGACTTCCAGACAGGGAACAGCAGTGGGTGGCGAAAGAGGGTGTGGAAGTGTTGCTATGTCTTCAGGATGGCCTTTGGGTGGGCTTTGCACACCTCAGTGCTGGGCTGTAACTGCGTTCCACCCAGCACTTGGGAACGGTGCCCATGGAGGTCTGGGGGGTGAGAAGGGCTATTCAGAGATCCCCATAGAGGGAGAGGCTTCCTCCCTCCAAGGTTACAGTGCCCTGTCTAGGCCTACAGGGTCTGGCAGGGGCTCCATCCATCTTCCCAGTGTGCAGGCTTTACAGGAGCACAGATTTGCACATACCTCCACAAAGCTTATTCACATAAGCCATGTAGAAGTGAAAGCATGGCCCCCCAAGCTGGGTTTATCCCAGTAGGTGGGTCTGAAAGTACCAGGGAGACCAGTTTCGCAAGAGAAATTCCTAGGTGGAGTTCAATGCTGAGAAACTTGCTCAGGCTGCTACATTTATCTTGTTTAGATGGTATTTTGTTTGGTGGTGCTCCTTAGAAACCAAATGTCCACTTCCTTTCTGGCTTAACAGCACACTCCTAAAACAATGCTAATCAAGGAGTGTCAGGGTTTCCTTTTAAATGTTGCTTATGAGTCTTAAGAGGTAGGCTGCCACTCACAGCCAGCACTTTGGCTGGTTACATCCAAAGGTGCTGCAGTTAGTGAAACATCTGTTTCCATACAGCTTTGACTCTCACCTGTCCTTAGCTGTTGTTTGCAAATTACACGAGGTAGCAACTGTTAGTGTTTTGCTTCCCTTGACAACAGTAGGAGCATGCAGCACCCTCTCCCTCTGCAGGAGGGCAGAAATATCTCTGATCTAGATTGAAGGCATATAGGAGGCACTCACAAAACTGCAATGCTGCATTTAAGGTTGAGGAAGATAAATCAGTGAATCGACTTTTTTTCTTCTTTGTAACCTTTCAAATGAAAACTACATTAAAAAAACTCATATTTACCTCATTCCTTATCTGTGCTCCGTGGTTATCGTGTTAGCTACCAGATTTTAAAATGCATGTGTTTGGTTTCAAATGAGTTGACCTGCATTGAATGAACAGCTGCAGGTCTCTTGACTTTCATGGATTGATACCTTAGTATTTGTTTGTTCTTGCCTTAAAAAATACCTTGAGGTGAAATGTAGGTGTTCTCCCAGCACAAGAGTTCCATATAAGCATCGTCAAGTTTGGATCTTATGTAGGTGGTTGTCTGTGAAAGATAGGTAAGATCAGTCTCTCTGTCTAGATAGCTCTAACCTACCACATCTTCATTCTCTTTGTGTTATGCTCCTCACTGTGAATGGCAGCTACAGGTCTGCAAACAGAATCATACCTCAGCCCAAAACTGTTGAATACAGAAACAGTATGTTGAACTGAATCTGGGATTTTAGACTTACTTTTCAGCATCACTCTTCACATGTACTCTTAAGACATTTCAAGACATAACAGACCTCTATGAAAGGCACAACTGGTCTCAGTGTCTTGAACCAAAGGAGCATTTGTGTCTGTGTAATGCATATCCATACAGCCCACCCAGCCAGATGGATGGGGGAGCTGGTGTAATAACCATATGGCTACAAGTTCAATAGCAGTAAGCAGGTATTTTGTCTTCGTGCTGGTGGCTAATAAGTGTGGGCAAAAAAAGCAGCATGTAACAAGTGATTCTGGAATGGCATCATGGTATGGCATTAGTCAGGGAATTAGTCCCACTGCAGGGTTTCTAGGAGGCTGCAATGACTGGAGTGCTTTCATCCTGAAAATGCTCCATATCTTAAGTGAGATTCTTGCACAATAGCAGCCTTTATCCATCCTGGCAGGGGCAAAGTGACCTTTTGTGTAAGCAACATGAAGTTACTGTTAACAGTGCACCAGAAGCCCACTTGTGGGTCCACAGGGCAGGAATATATATTCTTGTGTGCCAATACAGGCATACATGTCCCTCTGTGTGTGTGTGTGTATATGGTGTGAGCATTCAAAGACATCTGCATATGCACCAGAGCAGCCTTCTGCCTCCCCCTTCCCCTCCCAAAGGTTATTTTCCCTAATTGAGCCCTGCAGCAGTGACAGACATCTGAAATAAGAGAAAGCTGGGACAAGCTTGGCCTCTGCCTGGTCTGGGCAGACACTCCTTAAACACAGTTAACACCGGGAAAGGAAGACTTCAGTCACCATAAAGAAAACTCGGATTGTGCTGCATGTTGGAAACACTGGAAGTGGGTGAAGTTAGTGTGATGGTCTCGCAGCATCTGTCAGCAGATGGGAGCAGGGGACTGACTCTGCACAGATATCCATACTTATTGTCAGAGAAAGTCTTTTAGTAGAAAGCTTTTCAGTGTAAGAAGAGTTCACAAGGCAGTGCAGTAACCTTTCATGGCTTATACATAAATGTTGCTTTATTATAACTAATTAATTAACAGAAAATGAGGGGATTTGTACAAATCCTGTTGCAAAATTTCACAGTTTTTAAAGGGATTAGGGTAAAAGGGAGAAGAAAAAAAGCACTGTTTGGAGAATTAAAAGGGTGTGCCCTGGGGCAGCTGAGTGCCCTGCACCACGGGAGGCTGTTGTAGCTGCTGAGATTTTAAAATGGGACAGGACTTCGTGAACTGGTAAAAAATAAAGGAATGACAACGGCACACTAAGATAATGCTAAGTATTCATCAAAACTTGACATAAAATACCTGACACACCTGGAGGGATATTTGACCAAAGTAAATGGAATATTTATGAATTGAAATGACAAGTAAGAATTTGACACAGCTGTAATTATATTGGTGTTTCTCCTTCTGCTTTTTTCTTTTGTAAAATCCAAGCTACCAGGATCATGGTGTTGTCATTGTATCTCTTCTTCTTGAGATGTATTCCTATATGCAGTTATGGGGTGAATACGTGGATATCACCCACATTTTTACAGCCTTCTGAGAGTTTCTAAAATCCTCTGATTTTTCTGAGGTTCTTTTTGTATGTTTATATGTTGGAGTCCTTTCAAGGACTCTATAAGAAAACAATCTATGCTTACATTCCTTTCTCAAGGAGAGACATTTGATGGACTTTTGTCCCCACCAGTGTGGATGGAGAGGTGGTAACTTCTCCATCCAATCCAGGGGTAATCCCTGAAAACTATAAAACCCAAGTTGTAAATAAACTTGCTTTCTTTTTCCTGCCTTCAAGCTCACTGAGTTCTGTGCCTTCATTTCTTTGTCGTATCGTGACACATGGATCTTCATTCTTCATCCACCAGTGGTTCTGCAGTGATTTTTATCTGAGGATACAGTGCCTGAATATGTCCTTTGGAGTCACAGCTTGTCTTCCAAAGACCTGAGTGGGGTACAGACCATTAGCTGTGAGAGTTCACTGCTGGAAGGACAGAACATACGCAGTAAAAATATTGCAATAAAACGAAATCTCAAAACAAGGTGGGAAGGAGCCATGAAGGACTTAGGGTGGATGAGACTATACACTGCAAGCTCCTAAAATTTTTGGGTTTTGTGGAGCTGGTCCCCAGTCACCAGACTTACCCGAAAAACTGTGGTTTTTGTAGAAGGATGCAACATCTACCTACTGCAAGGAAAAGGAGAGGAGTTTCATGCTAATGTTTCAACTGGCTGCTTTTTCTCCAATGATTTTGTCATGCTACACCTTATTTGGCACAAATAAATAAGGTATTACTCCTGCAGAAAAAAGAAAATTTAACATAAAAGCCATGATAAAATACCAGATGGCTGGTGAACTTTCTCAGACAAGCTGGTGAACAGGAACATTTTCATCTGCCTGGAGCTGCTGGGGTTTTTTTAGCTGGGACTTTTTCTTTCTGTTTTCCCTCTTTCCATTGTAGTGCAAGAGTGGTGTGTGTGAGACTTAGACGCAAGCTTTATGAGAAGTTTTAGAAGGGAGGCTGAGACTTGAGTGAACAAAGAAGAGCAGAAGTTTTCCTCCATGCACAGTTTTGCAGCCATAGCTGCAATTGTTTGTGCCAATAGACGCTGTTCTGCAGCACTGAGATCCATGTACCCATGCAGAGGTAACCTCTGAAATCCTCACAAGGCTGTGTAGCCTCTAAACCAGCCAGGCAGAGAGTCTCTGAATGCCTGCAGATAGTGCTAGCAGTGCCGCTGCTGTGCTCATGCTCAGCCCACCTCATGCAGAAGAGGTGCTAGCGAGGGACCACGGCACAGCAAGGAATGAGGTGCCAGGAGGGATGGAGCTGGTAGGGCCAGGAGGTGGCAGGGGCTCATAGCAGGGTGAGGGATATGGCGTGCAATTCAGAGAGGCTTGGATCCATATTTCTGAGAATTATTTGTTGCATTCTGAAATTACTTGTGGCACAGCAGTGCTATGGAACTGAGAGGTGCCATGGTCTGAGGGGTGACCAATTTTGTGGTGGTGCTGACCGCTCCAAAATGAAGAGTATGAGCATGGTGTGAAGAGAGAAGGGATTTTCTCCCTGAGTTCCCCACTGAATTGCTGAAACTTTCTCTCCTATAAACAAAGTGGTTGTGTGAGCATCCTCAGTTTTGTTTTTCTTTCTCATGCCATTTCATGCAGAGGAAATGAGCAGCAAGTGTAACTTTGGTAATTGTATCCAGGGCATAAAGTAGCATGGTCTGGTGCTTAATCATTCACTCACTAGCTCAGTGTCGGTTGAGCTTGGAAGACAATTAGAGGGTAAGAAATTGTGTCGGGTCTTCTGAGAGGAGCAGGTGTAAGGGAGTCCATGAAGGATGACATACTTTCTGTGTTTCTTGGTGCACTGACTCATTGCCATTTCAGCACAGCTGTTGCTGTTGCTACCAGTTTTGGAGAAAACGTTTGTATTTGAAATGCCCATCTGCTTGCAGCTATTGTCATCTTTTAATTAGTGTAATCCTCTCAGATGAGAGAACTACAGTTGTGAGCATCTCCTGCCCTGCCACTGACTGCCAGCACATCCTGTGCCATGCACCTGTTTTTGCCTATAAGCTCTCTATATAAATATCTCCCTTATGTACCCAGGGGTTTCCCTGTGGGGTGACTTTCCTTATGGGCAATACAAAGAGGATTTCGTCCCTCTTTGGCTACGGTTACTTGCCAGTCAGGGCATTTACGAAAGGGGTAGGGGTGTGACTTGACACTGCAGTGGTTTCATGGACAGCCAAGAGATGAAAGTGTGAAATAACAATTTGAAATAAAAGGAGCTTTACTTGTTTAGTCTAGAAAGTTGCAGACTGATATATATCAAAAGTTAATATATGCATCAGGGAGGGAAACAACAAGAAGGGCAGTAGGTTACTAAATCAAATGGTCAGTACTGAAAAAAAACCAAAAACAAAATAGAGATGAACTAGATATTAGATGTAGACTAGAAACTAGCACCCAGCCCTTGAGGATCAAACTGCCATGTACCACAATCAATCCCCACTGTACCACTGCCATAGCAGCAGTGGGGACAAATTTTCTTTAGTTGTGTTTTTTTGTTTGGTTGGTTTTGGTTTTGGTTTTGGTTTTGGGT
>WEIU01017668.1:682-14237 GCA_013389925.1 Aegithalos caudatus
AAGACATTCAGAAGCTTGCACTTCCTTTTATGTTTTTTGCATTATATGCTTCCCCAAAGCCAGAAATAATCTCATGGCCTTCAAAAATCTGATTGTAAATGAGACTGTTTGCATGGGAATTGTAAAAATCTAAAAATCTCATTTGACAAGGGCAGACAACTGTTGCAAATTCAAGTACAGTACCTTTTATGAAAATTCTGTTCATAAAGAAAATCCTGTTGGACTAGACTAAAATGACTGATACCAACAGACTTCATCTAAATGGGGAGTTTTTCTTTAGCCATTGTTCTAGGTTTTCATCTCACACATAAAGCTTACCTATTTTGTATATATATAAACTGTGGATATACATTAAAAGACACTTAAAATTACAAGTAGTTACATCTACTGCTGAAAGATTTTGAGTTAAAAGAGGTAATGTCTTTTATTAATCAGGGCTTTTTTCCTTTTGGTGTATACATTACTCCTAAGGTTGTGGTTTTTTCCAGCTGTATAAGTAATTGTGTTTTGAGTATGATATTAATTCAGTACAGTCTCTTTAACCCAAAGAAGATGAAGCCTCTCTATGAAAAATGCATGCTCCAATTACAGTATTGGTGGTTTTATATTACTCTGGATCTTCAAGCAGAAACTAAAGCTATAATTGAAAGAAATGTTAGAGATGGGCAAGGAATTGCTCATCCTTTCTATTTGTTTTCCAGAAAAAAATGTTTATGTAAATTTTCTTAAGTAAAAGAATTAGATCTAGTAAATCTAGGACAGCATAGATGGATGCTGGTGGTATAAAGGAAAGGTCAGACTATGGAATAAATCCCAAATTCTCATAACAACAAGCAATTAGACCAAGGTGTTCAGTGTGAAATTCTCTTTTTATTGAAGTGAATAAAAAGTGTTCCTGAAGTAAAATGAGATATATTTTTTCATATTCAAACTTTTCAAGAGTATTCTTTATTTACATAAACACTTCAAGAAAATATTAATAATATGAACAATATAGGGGCTGCTAAATTTCATATATTATTTGTAAATATATTGTAGACAAATATTTTTCAGAACTAAGTGGATTTTAGCAAACATTGTACAAATTAAAAAAAAACCAGTACAACAGTATAGAAGAATATTTTTTACTTCTACAGAAATTTTATGACATATTTGTCACTGTATTCAGGTTTAAAAATGCAGAATCTTCTCTAAGGTAAGCAAGATTTGTAATAAGGTATACCTAATTATTGCCATGCAGTATTCATAGACATGGTGTTTATGTTATTTTTTGCAGTCTAGGTCTACAAAACAAGGACTGAATTATAACTCAAATACAATCCAAAGCATCAGAACTTCTGAACAAATTTATTTAATTTGTAGTTTTAATTTTCAAAATAAAACACTTAACATTAATGAGCATCCAAAAGAAATACTGATTCTAACTGAAAGGCAAATTTTTAATGTTGAATATGTCAAAACAAAGAATTATGATCCTCTTTGTTAAATTGCTAGATCTTTTGGAATCATCCTGAATAAGATAAATGTCAGACTTGATTAAATAGCTTTTTTTCTGAAGGAACCCACATTATTCCAAGATTACAGTATATCTAATTGGAAACATTTATTTCAATTACATCCCATTTGAAAATGAAATTAATATTTCAGTAAACTTCAAAAAGTGGCACACTGATCAGTGTTAATTATGCAGAAATGAAACATGATTTAAATCAAATTCTTTAATTACCAGTCTCAAAATATGATCATATTTGTAGCGGGGAAAAAATTAAACAAAAGATTGAGAACCCTTTGAATTCTCTTTAGTGAGATATTTTTGTGCAAGCATATATTGTGTATGCCGATATCTCCTGTTCAGTCCACCATGGGTGGAATGCATCACTCAGATTTGGAGTTTGAAGAGAATTTGAAATTCTGTTTCATAGAAATAGTTTTATTACCAGTACAATTTTTAAAAGCTGAGAAGATAAGATGCATTACAATATGCACAATGATGAAACACTAAACAGGATATTCAGGAAAGACATGTCCAGAAGGAAAGAAAGGTACAGAATGATGTCATAGGTTCATATGATTACTAATATGCAAGGAATATTTATTAACCCAGTTTTCATTGCAAGAGGAAGTTGACTGCACATGAATCACCAGCTAGTGATAAAAAATACACAAATAACATCCTTTGTGACCCCACTGAGACTCTTTTCACTCTTATAGTAAGAAACTTGAAATTATAGTTGATAATTTTAGCAAATACTCCTTATAGCTGCAGATCTTTTTTTTGAAAGACAATGCTGTATTTAGGATATCAATAGGACTGGAATCATAAAGTCAGTAATGTGTGTACCTCTTCAGTAACATACTGTAAAATAAACTTGCTTACAAGCATTGCTAAATTGCACATAGATGTCAAGTTCTCAAGACAGAGATAAACAGCTGTAGTATTAAAGCAAACCTGACTGTGTGAGGAACAATTTGGTAGTGTTGTGTGGAATGTAATGTGAATTGTAAAAGTTTGACCATTAATACTGTTAAATCAAATATAGTAGTATTTTCAAATTTTTCAGATACACAATCCATCATGAATAATAAATTGCAATGACAACTTGAAATAATTATCATTTTATTAATATGGTCAACTTTGGATTTATATCTCTTTAGTTGCTGAATAGTTTGCTATTATTTCTTTTTCTGATTTCCTGGTTTGATTTACAAATCTGTCTGATTTACTAAAGTTTACCTTTAACTAACACATTAGATGTAGAATGGGAAAAACCATTTCCTCAGTATTAGTTATCTTTCTTATACTGTTTTTCTTCCGGAAAAGGTTCTTTTGATATTCTACTTCTTTTGAAAACCTTTCACATTACTTTCTTAATGCTCATTTATGTCTACTTTTTCAAGTGCTCTGATGTTTTGCAACAAAGAGGAAGCAGGAATTCACACCAAGTGACAGCAAATCTGAAAATATGAAAAATCTGCTAATATGAAATCTTATAGATTGACAGCTGCCCCATACTTACCATTAACCTGATGAAAGAAAGTGTTTTTTAATTGTTTAACATTTTCATCAAAGAATGTATGACATGTTTAAAGAGTCCTGCCAACTATCAAGTAGTCAAAAAAACCACAGAGGTAAGTGCATTTCACCATCTTGTATATAGTAAATGTGTAATTTTGGGCTCTCTAAAGTCCCAGATAGCAAGGGTTCTGATCCCTTCTGGCCAATAAAAGAGGTTTTACTCAAATATTTAGTAATTCAAAATATTTCAGTGTTCTTCCAAAGACTTTAATGTAGGTTTTACTACCCACAACTTGTTCAATACACTATGAGATACTTCCAATGTTATTTTTTTGCTTTTTGATTGTGAAAGATTTTTTGAAGACACCCTGATGTGATGTGTCATGGAACGAAAAGGAGGTCAGAAGTTAATTATCAGATTATTTCTACTCATTAAATGGTCCTTTTGAGATTTCAAAACAGTGAATGGGAAAGCTCTGGGGAACTATTTAAAGATTTTCAGGGCTCCAAGCAGATTTTTTTTAACTGACTCTACTGTTACTTTTATGTGGATGACAATTCATTATCAGAAGATATTTCAGTCTAGTGAAGTTTTAACATATAGAAAACCAGACACATTATCTTAACTATCTAAATATTTTTTTGTTGGTAATACATATTCAGTCTAGAGGAATATAAGCATACTATTAAAAAAATTATAGCTGAAAATATTTATCAAAATAAGCATACTCGTTTTGTACAATTAAGCNTAATTTGCTGCAATGCAGGCAGGAATCATAGAATATGACAGAATCACAGCATATGCTGAATTGGAAGGGACCCATCAAGATCATGAAATCCAACCCATGGCCCTGCACAGGACACCCCAAGAGAGAAACCATGGACCTGAGGCCATTGTCCAAACCTTTCTTGAATCTGTCAGGCTTGGCACTGTGACCACTACCCTGGGGAGCCTGTTCCAGTGCCCAAACATCTTCTGGGTAAAGGACCTGGTTCTGGTATTCAACCTAAACATCCTCTGACACAGTCTCAGGCCATTCTCTCAGGTCCTGTCGCTGCTCACCACATAGCAGAGGTGTCTGCCCTTCTTCCCCTCAGGAGGAAATTGCAGACTGCGATGAGCTCTCCCTTCAGTCTCCTCTTCCCCAGGCTGAGCAGACCAAATGCCCTCAGACAATCCTCATTTGCCTTCCTCTTAAAGCCCTTTACCATCCTTATGGCCCTCCTTTGGACCCTCTCTAACAGCTTAATTTTTTCTTTTTTTTTTTTTTTTTTTGTTGTGCCCANNTTTTTTTTGGTAGTGCCCAAAGCTGCCCCAGGATTTGAGGTGAAGTCACACCAAGGGAGAACAGAGCAAGATAATCATCTTCTCTGACAGGAGCTGCAGTTCTAAAGGGCATTAAAAGAGGATGCAGATTGCAGGCAGAATGTAGGTTGGAATAATTTGTTTCAGATTCACTGACCATTTTTTATAGAACATGTATATTCCTTGAATTGTCAGCCAGTCTTAGAAATTATAATTGGGGAAAAAAAACACCTTTCCTCATGTTTTTGGCTGCATGTTCCACTTGTATTCATTTCTTGCAATGTTTTATAAGTTTTTAAAACAGCTACTTCTCTTACTGAAAGTGAGTGAATTTGAATGGAATAAAAAACAATTCTCAGATTTTGGAAGCAATAGGCGAGCAAAGAAGTTAATACTTTTAAGTGAATGATTTAACCCCTGTAACCATAGGCAGTGACCATCTGCATGGTCCAAAACCTTTTGAGAGATACTTTGCCCTCTGAAACTCTAGCAGCAGCAAAAAAAAGGAACAATTTTTTTTACATGGGCATGGACAATTTTCACAGGTTACTGAAAATTGATTCTTACTCACTTAAAATAAATTAAAAATTCTTTGGAAATTTGGCATTTGGAATGTTACAGTAAGAAGTGAATTAGAACCATAACAATTTAGTGTTAGATATGTAGAATGTAAGAAAATATTACAAATAAGGAATTTCTCTTTTTTCCTCTATTTCCCTTCAGAGCTGCATTGCTTTAAAAGCTGAATAGGAGCATGCAGAACATGCAAAGAGCAGAATATTCAAACAATCTTGTCTCACTTGACAAAAGCTAAATCTACTAAAATGATCACTACAAATCCAAAATTTACTTAACACTCACTTTATTTTGTCAATGAACAGATCATGAAGCTTTAATATAAAACCTTGCAGGCACTTTCTGTAAAACCTCTGCATTAAGTTTGCTCTATGGACATGATCCTGCAAGTCAGGCATTGTCTCCTGCACAGCAGGAGCTCAGAGACATTCTTTCAAATATGCATGTTCTTCTGTTGAATATTACAACTGGTCATTAATTAAAAGGTGAAACACATACTTGCAAGCCAGCTTGAGGCAGCAGTGTCTGCTAAAGTATATATGCACTTGGTAATGGAATGTGTTACTATAAAGTATCAGCATTACTTTGTGATGTCACATAGCTCATTTCTTCCTTTCCACAGTATGCGATAATTCATTTATCAACTTGGGCTTCTTATCGCCCTCCATTTCATCTTTTCATATTCTTCATTGTCTAGGAGTCTAAGGAGAAATATGAATATAAAAATTACAGTATTTGACACTAGCATTTTTTCTTTGTTATTGTTATGTATTAAATATCGTACAGGAAAATTATTTTAGTTTAAAAGAGATTTTTAAAATTTTTTTTAAGGTAACATACCTTGTTTCCACCTTAATACCAAGTGTTACTTTTATGTCTAATCAATAGTACAATATATCCACATAAGGAGGTATGAGAAAGTGAAATGTCTTATTGTTTTCCCTTCTGTTTTTTAAATTACCTAAAAATAAACCCTCTGCGCTGCAACATCACTCTGAACGGAATCTTCAAAATTGGAAGTGAAAAAAAATTACTTTCTGGCAAGGATGGCAGTCTCCTTCCAGACTGACTTCATCAAAATATACATACATAACTTTACTCTTCCTGTTAGCACTAGGCAGCAAATAAAATATTGGTCTGTTCCATTGTAAATTAGAAGTCCATATTTATGTGAGAAAAATAAATAATTCTTTGTATATTTGGGACAAAAGAAATATTTATTTTCTTGCTTTATTCATCATATTAAAGTGATAAAGCCCACTGGGGTGGAGAATTTAAATCAAAACTCCCACAGAATTAGTTCAATTTATCACATCTCTGTTTGTCACCACCATGTAGATGAGATGTATATACACATGAATAATGTATACCAAATTACAAACACTGTGTATTTGGAGAGAAATGAAAGAAAAAAATTGGTCCCCTAAGGAAAATCTTTGTATAAATTATGTTGATTGTTTTATAAACACAAAGGCAAACTATTTATAAGAAACAATGTTTCCATTTTTTCTCTTGGTAAACTTTCCCCAGACTGATTTGTAATAATGCATTCAATATGAACTCTATCTTTATATGGATATATTTGAAATAATTAAACTGTGCTGTTTTAGTAATTTTCTGCATTATTGGATAATAAGAGACTGATTACCTAAATCACACAGTATTCCCCTAATATAGTCAATGAAGTTATTGAGTTGTTACATGTCTCTTGAGCCCTCCCCCTCAAGATTCAGTCATGTTGCCACTGTTTTGCCATACAATGGAGAGGTTTTCTCTTTAGTGAAGACTAGAAGATACATTTTCCTCAGAGATGCTCCTGTTTCCAAGTCTCAGAAAATCCCATGAAAAACAACCTAGGCAGCAAGATACAATTATTTACACTACATAGATACCTGGGAGTGTATGTGATGGATTGGTTGCTTTTGTTTGTGGAGTAGACATGGCAAAAAGTGTTAAATTATCTCAGATATCCTCACATTAAAATAATTATCAAAATTAGTCTAATAACAAATTGTTATGTGTTCATGAACTACATAAAAACCAGACAATACATCCAAAGATTTTGCAGGAGTGTCCAAATAAAAAAGAAAGGAAAATATTCTAACAATTACTTTACATTAGCATTAAATTAGAGACTCGAGATTTCTCTTCCTCCATAAAATTCTGTAAGTAACCATACTGAAACAATTCAAAGTCCTAGTCTCTAGTTCTCACTGAAGGCTTTACTGTGTGACATTAAATAAAAAAAGTACAGACCTAACTCTGGGGTTCATTCAAATGTAAGCCTTTCTTCTGCTCCTTATGAGTTAACATTTCTTCATCAGTTTCTTGTGAAGTCAAGACGGAAAAAACAGCTCTGTTTCCTATCCCTAGAGCAAGCCATCAGTGGTCTTAATACATCACTGGAATGAGCTACTGACTCTCTTTATGCTTCCTTAGCCTTTAAGAAGTGCTTGACCCCTTATGAGACACAATGCTTTTTTTCTTCATTAATCTACAAGCCAAATATAATTGTTATTAACAGAGTTTTAAAATTCCTTATCAGGAAGGGCAGATAGCAATTATGAAACCATCATACATTTTGACTCCTAGCTTTGGCAAAATTTAGACCTGGTATAACCATTAATCTTATTACTTTGATTATTACACACTGAAGTCTATATTAAAAAGAATGTCTTCATGATCTTTGTTTCTTTTTTGATCTTAGTAATTCAACATTGGCTATTATCAGGCAGCCTTCCAAATTCAAGATAACAGTTATGTTCATGACTGAGATACATGGAGATGAATCTAAGCTAAATTTCATCTCACTGATGCACTGATTACAAAAGCCCTATAAAAATGCCTTGAGAACAAGTAAAGACCAAGCATGAAGTATGGTTCATTTTGATGTGCTTTTAAAGGAGAATATGCCAAGAAACATAACCCAAAGTCATTCTAGGCTTGCTATTATGCTCAGATTGGCCTCCTTTAGCCACTTTCTTCACAGAACCCTCAAGAAAATAGTTAGTTATTCAATTTGCCATATGTTTTACCCAGTTTGAAAGACATGAAGTGAAATTTCCACTACATTACGGATCAAAAATAACCACTTCCAGTAGAAAAATATTGAATAAGAATAAATTTAAAAACACATGCCTTCCCATGAAAGTTATAATTGTAGCTAAGCAAATGAAAGACTTCAGAATTGTGAGTGTGTAATCAATTCTAGGGGGCCAACCAAGTCAGCTATAAACTGTAAATAATGTGACCTCAAGAAAGAAGTCAGATGATCTTGTAAATGTTATTCAAGAAAATACTCATTAATCAAAATTTTTTTTTGCATTATTTGACCCTGTAGCTGAGGATGTATATATAAAAGAGCATCACAACATTTGTGTTTTAAAAAGTACAACTCTCTTTGTGTTGTACCTCACTGAATTTTAAGAAGTAAAATAAATATTTCAAAAATACTTATTTTCATTTTGTTTTAATTCTTATAATTAATGAAGCAGTTGAGGGGTTTTATTCAAACCTTATAATAAGTTCACAATTTCTGGGTTCCTGCAAATGTCAGTAGGAGGAATTCACATAAGGGCTAACTTGGGATTAATAATAATAAATGTGCTCATTGCCTTCAAAAATCCTTGCAATGAAAGGTCACGGTTAGCTTTCCATTCCAAAATTAGAACTGTCTTTTAAGGACTATCAAAACCAATATTAAAAATATCTGAAAAGCATTTGAGAATCTTACATGTGTAACTTTTGCACTAAAGCAGGATAGTTAAATGGTAAAGTTATAAGGAATAATGACTTTTGCTTTGTAACAGAAAAGATGCCCACAGATAAAAGGATCACTTTCCTGATCAATAGTTTTAATTGAAGGATAAATCTGATGCATAAATTCTACCAGGAAACCCTTTCATTCATCTTCCCTCTCCTAGTCATCTACTAAGCTAAAAATATACAGTTTTTGTCATCCACAATTACTTGGCAGGTAAAAAATCTTCCACCACATACACATCACATTTAAAGGAGGAGGAAAAATGTAGTCACATCGTACAATAATTAGAAACATTAAAACAACAGGTGCACTTGTTTTTTTAACAAGAAGTTGGTGAAATTCTATTGATAAATTCTTGTAAAACGGTCTTTTGGTAGCACAGTTACTAAGCATACTGTTAATGGTGATGATAATTTATCTATAGTCTTTTGCTTTTATATCAACTATCTCATATCAGTTATCTTGTAAGTGGTAATTAGTGGCCACTCTGTCTCAGCTAAATCATAATTATAGTGAATAACTTGAATTTATAATTTATGCTATATATGTCATGTTTCAGAGAAGGGTGTTGTTTTTAGCTCCATTCAAACAACATGACATCAAAAATAAAATGACAAGAAAGAAGAGGAATTTGTCCCATTTTGATTCTAAAGGCCATAAATGAAAATCAGGTTCAAGAGAAGACATCTCACTATATCAAACTGAGCCAAGCTAAACAAAAGAAACACATAAAACAAACAAACAAGGAAACAAAACACAACCTAAAACCAAATAACTAAACTGAAAACAGAAGCCCCATGTTTCCACATTTCAGTTAGTGGCAAGGAATTAGGGAACAGAATGATTTTGCCTCAAGGGAGGGACTAGTTCTGAAAGTGACATAGAAAACATACTGATCTGAGAAAGTCCTCCTAAAAGTTTGGCATGACTGAATCTCTTGGAAAGGGGTGAGTTGGTTGAATTATAGTCTCACAGACATTACCAATGTGTAATAAAAATTTTGAAAAACATTGAAACCCAGGACACTAGCTGGTATAAAAAAATGAAAAAAAAAACTTATTATTTTTAAGAGTATTAATGTTTGTTTTGGCTTTTCATGGCCAGATTTTGTTAGTGAGGGGCCGCACTGGGGGTTTCTGTGAGAAGCTGCCAGAAGCTTCCACCATGTCTGGCAGAGCCAATCCCTGATGGCCCTGAAGGTGGACATGCTGCTGGCCAAGGATATGCCAATGAGACAGGTTGGTTATCATGCCTCTGAGATAACATATTTAAGAAAAGCAAAACAAAGCAGACACAGTTTTTCCTGTAGGCAATGAAGAGGAGGAGATGAGAACATTTGAGGAAAACAACACAGCAACAGCAAGGTCAGTGGAGAAGGAGGGGCAGGAGGTGCTCCAGGCTCCAGAGCCGAGGTTCCTCTGCAGCCCGTGGTGAGACCACGGTGAAGCAGCTGTGCCCCTGCAGCCCACGGGGATCCACGGGGAATGCAGAGATCCACCCACAGCCCGCGGGGAGGTGCCCAGGCTGGAGCTGGGGATGCCTGGAGGGGGCCGTGACCCAGTGGGAGAGCCGGAGGAGAGAGGGTGAGATGTCACCCACATTTTCTAAAGCCTTCTGAGAGTTTCTAAAATCTTCTAATTTTCTGAGGTTCTTTTTGCATGTTTATAGGTTGGAGTGGAGTCCTTTCAAGGACTCTGTAGGGAAATAATCTATGTTTACATTCCTTTCTCAAGGAGACACATTTGGTGGACTTTTGTCTCCACCAGTGTGGATGGAGTGGTGGTAACTTCTCCATCCAATCCAGGGGTAATCCCTGGAAAACTATAAAACCTAAGTGGCAAATAAACTCTCTCTCTTTTTCCTGCCTTCGAGCTCACTGAGTTCTGTGCCTCATTTCTGCGTCATATCGTGAGAGGGGCCCTCGCTTCCAGGCCGGAGCAGGCTGTCCTTGGAGGGCTGCAGGCCGTGGGAAGAGCCCCAGGCTGCAGTGCCGGGAGCGCTGTGTGCCCGTGCGGGCAGGGCAGGGGCGGCAGGGCCGGGCCGGTGCTGCTGTGAGAGCGGGCCCACGCCGGGGAAGGTCACGGAGAGCTGTCTCCCGTGGGACGGACCCCACGGCCTCGCAGGGGAAGGATCCTCTCCTGGAGCAGGGGAAGAAAATCCGACATGATCAACTGACCAGAACCCCCGTGCCCTGACTCCCTGCACTGTCGGTGGGAAGGAGGGACGGGCTGCGGGTGAAAAGTGTTTTATGGGCTTATTTTACTTCTCATTGTCCTTCTCTGATTTTCTGTTAGTAACAAATTCACTTTGTAGCTCTAAACTGAGCCTGTTTTGCCCTTGGAGTGTTTTCTCCTGGTCCTTACCTCATGAATCCTTCATTATTTTTTTCTTTTCTCTGCCCAGCTGTGGCAGGGGAGGGTGAGTGAGTGATTTTTGTGGGTGCCATGCATTCAGCCAGTGTCAAATCACAACAGTGGTGTAGCATATGTTCATTACTCAATTTAAATATTTATTTGTTCTCTGGTTTTGATTCTGCAAATAAATAATTCTATTTACATTCTTTTCATCTTACCAAAAAGTGATCTACTGGATATAGGTGCCTACTGTGATTTAAGAGGCCTTGGAAAATCCTATCTGACTGTATTGCTTGCCCAGAGAAGGAGGAGAAAAAATGACAAGGAGAAGAAGGAAAAGCAAGAAGAGAAGGAGAAGAATGAGAAGAGAAAGAGAAGAATTTTAAAAAATAAGAAAGAGAAGGAGAAGAAAAACAGAAGAAAAATAATAAGCAAAATGAGTTCATTTATTATCTTCTCCTTTCTCCTCTTAGCAGAGTCCAGTTTTCTTGTCATCATGCTGGTTTCTCCTCAAATAAATCTCCCTTTCATCAGGTATTATCATGTAGATAATTACCTGCAAGATGTGGAATCTCTTTCATAGTAGGTTCCACTTAACTCCCAGAAGATGTAGAATGAACATCTCCATTAATTTTTACCCACCTTACTGTCTGAATAGATCACTGCGGACCAATGAAGGAATGAGAAATAACAGTTAAAATTTAAAGATGTTTTAATGGCAGTGTTCAATAAGAGACAAAATATAATTCTCATCTGTCATGGGGATTCAGGTTATGTGTATGATGTCATGAGATCACTACATGAATATTTATTAATTAGGTCACTGAATTTCTGGGGTTTTGGTTTGGTTAATATTTAATCTCCATTTAGTTTCTGAAATATAACTTTTTTTAAGGAAGACTGTGAGGCAATCCAAAGCATCATTGAATATATTTTTAAGAATAGTGCACCATGGCACTGTTTTCTAAAGCTAAAAAATATGCCACAATAAAATGTAAAATAATTTGGAAAAGAAACCCAAGAACAGCAGAGAGGAAAATAAGATATTTTACTGTAGGCAGCATGGGTTGAGGCAGAGACAGTTTAATAGGTTAAGCAAAAGCTGTGCACACAAGCAAATATGTTCAACCCTTCCCATGCACAGCCAGCCCTTCTCATGTTCAGCCATCCCCAGGAAAGCATAATTCCATCAAGCATAGAAATTACTTGGGCCACCGGAACACCATCCCTCCAACTGTCTGTTCTCTTCCTTCTTCTCCCCTCAGCTTTATATGCAAAACATGATGCCATAAGGTATAGATTGCCTGTGGTCAGCTGGGGTCAGCTCTCATTCTGTCTCTTTGTGCACCCCCAGCCTTCTTATTGCTGGAGTGAGAGGCTAAAAATCCTTGATGCTGTTCAAATCCTGCTCAGCAGGAGCAAAAACATCCTTATGTTACCAACATTGTTTTCAGCACAAAATCAAACACAGCCCCAACCACCATGCTGTTACACACAACATCCTTGTCTCTAAATTGGAGAGATACGGATTTGATGAGGGGCCTTCTCAGTGAACAAGGAATTATCTGCATGGTCACTGTCAAAGAGCTGCTGTCAGCTCAATATCCAAGTGGAGATCAGCATCAAGTGACATTCCTCAATGGCTAGTATTGAGACTGGTGTTTTTTTTTAACATCATTATCAAGGACATGGACAGGGCAAGGAGTGCAGCAAATTTGTTAAGAGGGACCTTGACAAGCTGGCAAAGTGGATCAGTACAAACCTCATGCAGTTTAACAAGGACAAATGAGTTCTGCACCTGCCTCAGGGAAATCCCAAGAATGGATACAGTCAGGCTGATGAGTATATTGAAACCAGACCTCTCGAGAAGGCCTTCGGTATTGGTGGATATTAAACTGAATATGAGTTGGCAGTGTGAACTCACAGCCCAGAAAGTGAACAGTATCCTTCCCTCTAGGATTGCACCAAAAGCAGTGTGACAAGAGGTTGAGGGAGGTGAATTAACTCTTCTACTCTGCATTGGTGAGGCCCATTGTACCAAGCTCTTGAATCCCCAGTATAAAAAAGAGGTGGACCTGCTTGAACAAGCCCAAAGGAGCGTCAAGAAGATAATCAAGAGGGTCTGAATCACCTCTCATGTATGGAGAGGCTGAAACAGTTGGGAGTTTCAGCTTGGGAAAGAGAAGTCTCCAAGAACACCTTACAGCAGCCTTCTAGAAGCTAAAGATTGTCTACAGGAGAGCTGGAGAGGGATACTTCATGCTGGCATAGGGTAATAGAATGAGGGGTGTTGACTTTAAATTGAAAAGAAGTAGGTTTGGATTAGACAGTAGGAAAATATTCTTTACTGAGAGGGTGGTAAGGCATTGAAACAGTAACCCAGAGAAGGTATGGAGGCCCTCTCCCAGTGAGAACACATAGCAGTTTTGTGTAAGACATCTGCTAACTCTTCAGATGACATGAACGGGGTCTTTGCAACCAGAAATACACCAGTTCCATATGCCTCTGTTTAACAGGGGCAGCCACAATCATGAACAGCT
>WEIU01017669.1:17401-48336 GCA_013389925.1 Aegithalos caudatus
ACTCTGTGAGTTCTGACTCTGACCCTTGTCCTGCTCATATTAACCTGCAAAATATAATGTCTATATCTTTCAGATTTATCATGTCTTGTTATGTTTAATTTTATGCTGTAAAATCTAGCAGTTAGTATCTTCTAAGAACATAGTAAACCTTCCAAATAATAAAGTCAAAATATGACCTGTGTTATAGGTTTTGAAAACTTACTTGATTAGGGGTTTTTCGGGTTGTGAGTTTTGGTTTTTCATTTTGTTTTGGGATTTTTTGTTTGTTTGTTTGGGGTTTTTTGTTTTGTTTGTGTTTTGTTTGTTTGTTTTTTAATTATTATGACTCTTTGGAAATTTTGCTCAGAATTTCTATGCACTGAGGATTTCCAAGAATGCAAAAATTTTGTTTATTTTTATCACATCCCACCCAGTGGGGTAAAGGTAGGCTACTTTAATTCTTTCTGTGCAATAACAGGAGGGATAGTAATGTTTATCCAGTGGTCTTTGCAAATATAACAATATTTTTTGGCAACAACTGAATAGGTTTGAATTTGAGACTGAGCAATACTTGCAATGAATATTATCAAAACAACATACATTTGCTCTCATGGGGGAGAAGGGAAGGAAAGATGAAAAGAGAAAGAAAGATAGTGATAGGGACACAGAAAAAGAAAGATATCACCAGCCTTGGATCCAACAACACTGGTCAGTCTATCGTGGTGGTAATCCACTGGTGGGCATGAGCTCCTTCTCCTGAGACTCAGTGTTTTTGGTCTCCAGCTTTTGTCCTCAGTTAAAGATGCAGACCTGGCCTCAGAAAAGCACCACCCTGCTTTTGCAAGATTCTGGGTGTTAACCTTTCACCTTTCTAACATTTTATTCTCTCACAATTTTTGATTAGGAAGTTCAACTAAAGTACTTAATTTACTGTGATCTGTGCTTGTGAAACCACCCATGATGTTTGAAATACTAGTGAAGCGCACAGTGAAGAACTGTTGGATCCTTGCCAGCTCCCTAACTCCTGTCATGTTCAGTGAGGTTTTTAGTTCTTTATTCTTTGACTCAGAAGAGCTTCTGTTATCTCTGTCTCCCTGTGTTGCTCAGAGGTCATTCAGCACCAAAGAATCTGGTGGAAGGTGGCTTCCTTCAGTTCTGCGTTCTTACTGGCGCCCTGAACAAGATAAACCTCTGAGCCTGAAGATCTTGGACAGTGCTATCAGTCACAAGTATTTATTTCCATATACAGGTGCTTCCTTTTAAGCAGCTGTATTTGGAGATGGAACATTTCCCTTGTCTATTATCTACATAAGCTCTCCTTCTCTAGGTGTTTGAAAAAGCACCCTAAGATGACTTTAGATATGCACATCAAAATCTTCCTACAGATTGTTCAATATTTCTGTCAGGAATTTCTTGTGAACTACAAGGGCATTCAGTCTGAGGCATCTGGAACACTTTGGAAGTCTTCATAGATGTACTTCATTTGTAATGGATGTGTGTGGGAGTTCCATATGTCCTTCAGCCTAATCACAGAAACAGTTTTCTGCCAAACTTTGTGTAACCCATGTACTTCAGAAAAATATCTAAAAACTATTCTTTTTGGTTTGTGGGATTGTTTTTTTTTTCCCTTCTCCTCTCAGGACAGAATTGTAGGACAGAGAAATGTTGTTTGTGAAAACTAGGATATTTTGTAACCCTCATTATATAAAGAAAGAGTCAGTTAGTACTTTAATGCTTCAGACTTGATAAGATAGATTTATTGTCTAAAATTATTTTAATATTTAAATACAGAAGGAAATAACCATGTTTCTTAGATTAATTTCATTTGTAATTGTAAAATTTTAAGTCATATGTGTAAAATGTCATCTAGGCTGCTATCTAAGTTGTATCTAGATAATATAGTATGTAGAATCACTCCTCCATAATTAAGTAAATGTTTTCATTATTTAAAGGTTTTTTGCTCATGCTATTGCTTTACATGGAAATCTTGTGGAAGCTTTGTGTTGTTGTCTGGCTTTCCACGATACATTCTGTGGTGCTTCAGTACCATAACATAAGATGTGGAATTCAACAATTTAACATCTTTAGCCTTTGTTCTGCATAAAAAACACAGCCAAGAGAAGCTTTCTCAGAACTTTTGGGAATTATTCCAGCCCATTTGGTTTCTCTCATTCACATTTCCTATACTCATAGCAGTGATGTTCAATGAGAATTATTTTTTAACAGATCATTAACATAGTAAACATTAAACTATCCTTTTAAAATAGAGAAGTTTAAGTTCATTGTCATATTTAACAGAACTGACTATCAAAAGTACTTAACAGGAAGATAAGCTGAGAGAGTTGAAATTGTTCAGCCTGGAGAAGATTCCATGGAGACATTATATCAGCTTTCCAGTACCTTATGGGGGCCTAGAAGCAAACTGGAGTGGGACTGGAGAGCATCTCGTAAGATACTGGGTAAAAAATTAAACTGAAAAAGAGTAGGTTTGGATTAGATACTAAGAAGATATTAGATAATAGATAATCTTTATTGTGAGGGGGATGAGACACTGGAGTAGGTTACTCAGAGAAGTTGTGGCTGCCCCATCCCTAGAAATATTCAAGGCCAGGTTAAATGGAGCTCTGAACAACCTGATATAGTGGAAGGTGTCTCTGCCCATGGCAAAGGGGTTGGAACTAGATGACCTTTAAGGTTGTCTTCAACCTAAACCATTCTATAATTCCGTGTAATCGACATTAAACTAATAGTTCTTCAATAATTAGCTGTAATGGCAATTAATACTGTGCAGTGCAAACTCTCTTGCAAGTGATGTATCCTCAGTAATTAATGTTAAAAAGACCTCCCCTCCCCTAATTGATTCTTCAATTAAGTATTAATAGGATTTTGGGGAAGGTGAGGTGCATCCTGATCTTTATTTAGATTGTCAAATCACAATGATCTACCACAGTTTTCTCTATCTTTTTTAAAATTTGTATATATATACTGTATAGACTATGATAGTAATTATTCATGCGATCTTACATGGAAAGTCACAGAATGTTCCAATTGGAAAGATCTTCTGGAAGCCATTTATTCTCATCTTCTGCCTGGAACAGAATATTATCTGATTGTTTAGGGCCTTTCTATGCATAATGTTATTCCTCTCTATGTGTAAATAAGCTAGTTGCCAAATAATTCAAATTTATTATGACTCTTGTATTTATTAATTTGCTGGGTTAGCTCTAGGCTTCTTAGTATTCTTGTAGTTGGACATCTGCTTGAACTTCTTTTAAAATCCCAATAATTTTTAAGTAGTTGCCAAATTCTTGGCAGATAAATACTAGAATTTTTTCGGTAACTACAAATTACCAGATTGCAAATACAAACACTGAGCAGGTAGTAAGCCAGAGAGATATATTCAGAGGCTCCATTGATTCAAGGTCCTTTACTGGTTCCTGCACATTGTTTTAATGTTTTTGGTACCATATTTCTGAATGTTAGTTGCTTATTAAGATCAGATTTTATTGCTGATGGTGTTAGATAGAGCATCATATGTGGAGTTTTTTTGCATTTGCAGAATTGTCAATGTATTTTAAATATTTATTTCTTAGTCAATGAAAGTAATCATCCAGATTTAAAAGACAACATGAACTCTGTATAGCATGCACAAAAGTAGCTATTTTAAGGACTAAAGTATTGTTGTTATTATTGTGAATGTAAGAGGGAGCCTGCCAAATCTTTTTTAGAGCAGCTCTGGTGCCAATAGGGATCTTTCAAAATATTAGATCATCACTTCTACCAACTTTTTTTAACCATTTTTTAAACAGTTAAATTAATCCAGCTAGGCATATGATTACCTCACTGGTGGCATTTTTTGTTTGGCATTGTCATGTATCTAACAGACTCTGAGCAGTTAAGAGCAACTAGCAATTTTTTTTTTTTCTGACTTCTTGTCCATTCTTGACCAAACTGTTCAAAACCCTACACGACAAAGTGAAAAAAACCCTAAACTAACCTCTGTCCTTTCAATAATTATTGAAACCGCTCCAGCCAGATAGAATAGCTTTCCCCAAGGTGCAGAGCTGTAGAACAAATGTTCTCCTGCTGTTTCTTTTGTTTCTGGCAGACATTAAACAATGTATTTGGTTTTCTCTGTGAGATCTCATAGCAAATAAAATAGCCACACACTCAATGCTACACTACAACTGTAGCTATGCTACAATTCTTTTCACTCGACTGAGATACCAGGAGAAAGAATAGACTGGTAATATCCAGCTACATTTCTTACTTCTTGAAACAAAAAGAAATTCAGTGACATGGTAGAGGAGATTTAGCAGAAATAATGATCAGTGGTTCTTGAGGAAAATTATTTTGCCATTACAAAACTATGACAAGATTAAAATAATAATAATAAAAATTATCTAATCAAATCTGGCATAGGTGTTACAGTAGCAGGGACATTGGAGTGCTTAGACAAAAATATGTATTCCCAGACTGCAAGTCATCTGAAAGAGACAATTTTAGAAGGCTGCATTCACTTCAAACACTGCATTATAGTTTTATCTGCCTGATTCAGGAGTTTGAAAAGTCTGACAAGACTCTCACAACAAACTTACAACACACTCCACATTGAATAGAAGTATATGTATGTTTCTCTGAGCGACATTTCTTCTTCTTTTCCTCTCTTGAAAGTGGAATTGCATGTTAATTGACACTAATACAAGTGCTGGCTGCATAACACAAAATACTGCTGAGTTCACAAAGGCATTTGCAATTGCTTTTTGGAAACATAAAGCATTCCTGTAGAAAATGCTGTTTTAATGTAGCATAAAAATACAATTTAATCTCTAAGCAGGTGTGACTGTAAATGGGTAGAAAGTGTAGTTACTGTTCTTTCTTGTCATCAATTCCTCTAATTATTTTGTCTCATCATAAGAATTATAGTTTTTATAGCATCAGAGCTAATTCTTGTACCTAAAATGGATGATTATGTTTATCTTTTTATGAAGAAATAATAGTTACACATTCTACATTAACAAGAAACACTACTGGTTAGAAATTTAATTTCTGAAGTTAAATAGCTAATATGTTAGATGTAGGATAGGACAGATGGTTAAGTGGGTAGAGCATCAAGTTACTGGGCCATGATGGTGATGCAATACTTAAACAGGAAATGTTCCTCAATCCGGTCACCTATGGGTATATGTATTCCTTCTTTTGCCTTTTTTTATTGGAAAGCAAATTCTAATATTTGCAATTATATGCTTCTAAATAATTTCACTTTTTTTCTTTATCTGCGTTACTTCAAAACTTGAGAAAAAAGAGAATTAAAATGTATTCACTAACTTTTATTTATCTCAGTGTGAATTAATTGCAGCAATGCATGCTGTTTTTATTGTTATAGAGAATTTATTAATTTTATCTTCTAAATTTTTTTATACATTATATTGTTATCATTATCTATGGGCCTAACTTAGTTGATCTTATCTGTATCTACAGAAATAGCAAATTTATTATTGCAGTGAACATACTACTTGGAGTATCAGCAGAGACTTCTCTCCTTTGCACCTAATAATTTGTGAATTTTCATGGATATCTGAAAGATGAATTGTTGTTACTAGTAATCTAGAAAGCTCTTGGAGAACCAAGAAACAACTATGTGATAGAAAAATTGTCAGAAATACTTGCTGAGATTGGGATAGCAATTTTAGTACATTGATACTGCTAGGATTTTTTTTTTCAAAGGATTATTAAAAAAACCAAACAAATCAAACCCACAACAAGAAACTAAAAATCCATACCCCAAACCCTGAAATCTTGCCTGCACATGTTTCAAGTCTCTGTGTAGATTTGGAACTCCAAATCATTGAACATCATTCTCCAATTAGAGCAAAACTAGTAGCACCAGCAGCAGATTGTTATTCTCAGAGTGCGCAGAAGTCATGGAGAGAATGCGATGTCCCTCTGAGCAAACAATCTCAGAGGCATGAGACAAACAAGATACACTAGGCAGCATGATTTTGACTTTGTTATTCCCTGTGCTGGAGAGGGAAAAACTGCTTATAACCAGTACAACAGCTGTTAGTGCATTCAGCTTTGCTCAATTGTTTGTAAGTGGCACAGAGAAGTGCATCATTTGGTGCATTCAGCCTCAAAGTCAGTGGAGGTTTCTTCATATCTATATTATACATTCTAAAAGAGGAAAATATGATATTTATCTTCTTCCTAGCATTCCTCTCTGTACCTTCAGAGCTCTCTGAAACTGTTGTGTAATACAGACAGTAAAGAGAATGACATTGGAAAGCTTCCTCTGCTTCTCAGCCCTAGGCATTTTTTATTTCTATCAATCTCTTTCTAAGAAGAGAAGAATATATTACATGCTGTTTTATAATCAAATTCCCATTTGCATGAACTGAAACTAGTGATTTTTCCCCAGAGATTTCATAGAAACTATTCGGTTGTAAAACACCTCTGAAATCATCAAATCCAACCTATGAGCTAACACTGCCATGTCAGTAGACCATGGCACTATGTGCCATGGCAAATCTTTCCTTACACACCTCCAGGAACGGTGACTCCACCACCACCCTTGGAAGTCCATTCCAAAATCTAGTCACCTTTTCTGTGAAGAATTTCTTCCTAATGTCCTACCTAATCCTCCCATGGTACAGCTTAAGACTGTGTCCTCTTATCCTGTCAATAGTTGCCTGGGAGAAGAGACCAACTTCCACATGGCTACAACCTTCTTTCAGGTAGTTCCAGAGAGTGATAAAGTCACTCCTGAACCTCCTCTTCTCCAGTCTAAACAACCCTAGTTCCCTCAGCTGATCCTTGTAGCACTTGTGCTCCAGACCCTTCACCACCTCTGTGGACTTTTCTTCATAGTTTCCAGAATTTCAATGTCCTTCCTGATTTGAGGGGCCCAGAAATAAATTCAGAAGTTGAGATGCAGTATCACCAGTGCTGAGTACAAGGGTGCAATCACTGCCCTGGTCCTTCTGGCCACACTATTGCTGATCCAAGCCATGATGCCATTGATCTTCTTGGCCACCTGGGTACAGCTGGCTCATGTTCAGCTGCTGTTGGCCAGTGATGGTCCTTTTCCACTGAACAGCTTTCCAGCCACTTTGTTCCAAGCCTGTTGCCCTACACGGGGTTGTTGTGGCCAAAGTGTAGGACCTGGAACTTAGTTTTGTTGATCCTTATGCTGTTGGTCTTGGCCCATCAATCCAGCCTGCCCAGGTCCCTCTTGCAGGGCCTTCCTACGTACCAGAATATCAATGCAGTGACTCAGTTGTCTGCAAATTTGCTAATGCTAGACTCAATCCATTCATCCAGGTCATCAAAAAAGATATTAAACTGGACTGGGCCCAACACTGATCCCTGGGGGGCACTACTACTGACTGGCCACCAACTGGATGCAGCACCATTCATCACAACTCTCTGGGCCTGCCAGCCAGCCAGTTCTTAACCCAGCAACAGCACACCTGTCCAAGCCATGGTCTGCCAGCTTTTCCAGGAGAACGACATGGAAAATGACACATGTCAGTGTTAAGGCTTTGTTTAAGTCCAAATAGAGTACATCAATTTGGACATAACTATAATAAGCTTAGGTACATGTTTCTTCTCAAGGAGTTCTGCAGTCTACAGAATCATTACAGGGCTTTTCTGCTCATCCTATATTTGGAAATTTTATATTCTATGTTCTATTTCTATTTTGTTCAATTTCTAAGCAACATTTTTATAGGGAATGGCAGAACAAAGCTGGCTTACCCACCGTATAAGACCTACAAAATTGTGCTGGGAGAGGAATAGATACAGAAAATACTTATAGGTAATGAACGGAAAGATAGGAGCATTACTTTTTTAAAACTGATGTTGGTATCACATGGATTGTCATATCACTCTTTCATACTGATGATTCCATGCCCGACAGATCAGAATTGTGAAATATATTAAGCTTCAATGAAAATTGGTAGTTTCAAATAAAACTGTTTCAACGCTTAACCTAATTTCTGAGAATGGGAACAAGTATTTAAAATTCTTAAGGATATGTGAAAGTGTTATACCTTTAGTAGAGTTTAATTTATACAAAACTGATGATATTCAAATTTTTAAGGATACTATCCAGAGCTCTACTAGCATGGTAGGGAATTCACAGAATTTTGTGTTCATCATGGGATGAATCACACAACAGAACTAAGAGGGGCTGACTCACTGTGGTTATGATTTGGAGTATACTTAAGTATTTGTGCACTTGATCATGTAAACAATCCAGTTAATTTCAAATATACTACTAATTAGGATGTGTATAAGTATTTGTATGATTTTATTCCACAATAAGAGAAAATGTCACATAAAAAGATGGAGAATAGTATTGAAATGGTTGAAGTTATTTATGGATGTTTATGAAAAATACAACAAATAGAGGGACCGGGAGAACTTTTTGACATACAGCCCTTTATGTGTAGCCATGATATAAATCTTTCTTAACACCTGTGGAGATGTCTCACTGAAGTGAATGAATTTGCACTGCTGTTAAATTACTAAAGACATGGAGAGAATAAAGCCCTATTGCTGTCATTGAAATATCTAATAAGTATGCTGTGCAGCATGCATGTTATTTGATTTGCCCAGCCCTAATAACAAGTCCCATCTGTTTTGTGAGGCCTATGAGTCATAGTGCCTCCTGCATAAGTCATCTCTCTGAGTATCTCTCATTTTTATTTTTAACTATAAAAGAAGCCAAAGCTATAAAATGCAATAAATACACTTTGTGTTTCTTGTTTATTAGAATTGCCTGGGAAATAATTTTTATATCATAACAATGTAGTAATTTCTCATAATAGTTTATTATATTGTAAGAATAATCAGACGAAGTGAACAAATTGCCATTAGACCTTCAGAGTTCCGTGTCACTTTTTTTCTCTCTATAAAATAGACCAGATTAATGTCTACTTACCTTTTCCATCATTCAGTTCTGAATATAGTTAAGAAAACCTCTGTTGCAGGAATGATTCTTCTCTAGAGTGACTGGATGTTTATTTTGTTAGTATCCTTATCTATCTTAGGCAAGTTGTCATTTGTCAGATGTTTGTCATTCTGGAGTAACAAAACCTGGTGACTCATCCAAAAAAAAAAAAAAAANGATCTCAAACTCTTTTTCTGAAACTGAAAAGCCAGTAATTTAATGCATTTAACATTCCAGCAAGGGGTCGTGCTACTTCCTTGCATATGCCATTGCCCTTGAAATGATAGCAGCAAGCCTGACTAAAGGCCACCTACATATCCATATAACCAAGAGAGGCAGAAGGAGGCAGATTCTGTACATTAAATCCACTTTGAGTAAATACAATTTCCACCTGTAATGTTAATGGAGGAGAAAGAGCAAAGATTTTTTTCAGCAACAGTAAAACAACTTTCCAGAGCCCCAAAACAGGCTGTATGATGGGGGAGGGGAGCAAGTGCTGGCACTTCACATGCAGAAAGTGAAAAGCTCCTTCATGTTCTCCTCCTTTTGCCCTCAAGAAAAAATATTTTCTCATACACCAGTGAGAGATACATCATATTTTCTAGTGTGATAATTTAAAAAATGCCAGAGCATAGTCTTGTGTTTTCAAAATACCTTTTAACTGACTTTTTTCAAGTTTTTGGTGGGTGTGGGGCATTTTTTTTAGCATGAAAGCATTTCTGTAGCTTCGGGAAGATATTACATGTTTGCCATGTTAATGTATGCTTGAATATATATGTTTCATGTAGGTTTCTGTCTTTCCTACCACATACTTCTGTAATATAAAGAATAAATATAAAAACCCTATCCTATTTATCTAATTAACAGGATGACTTCCCATTTGTTGCCAAGAATTTCTATTAGAGGCAAAATTTGTCTATATCTTCCATTTATCTTCTTAAGGAGAAAACAGATTGTGAAATTTTATGGGTAGAGTTTTCTGAGTGTTTTCTTAAAATCTCTCTAGCTTTCATCTCAAGGTAAAATTCCTCAGGTTTGAATTTTGCCAAAATTCAGAGCCTATTTTGCTTTTTGTCTTCTGAAAAAGAAATCAGTATTTTTGTTATCTTTTGTGAGCTGCTATGGATCCTCAGTGAACTTAGCTTTTTTGTGCTCAAGGGCACAGAGAACATCATGATAAACAGCAAATACTTTCTCTGGGAAGAAGTAGGCAATGACTGTTGAAGTTTCACCTGCCTTTGCATGACTGTCAGAGAGCCCAAAGCTGCTGTTTCAGCCAGAGAATTCAAATTCAAGAAAGAAGGGAGGTAAGAAATATACTTCTTGCCTCTGTGCAATAATCTGTCATTGTAGTAGCTGATGTTGTAGCTGATGGAGAAGGAAGAAGGAGTGCTCTGTCTAAAGTAATGCTTGCTTCTTTGAGCATACTTATGTGCACACATGTGTGGAGCATTGGCTAATGAAGGAAGGAAAAAAGTTTTTATTCATATGTAGTCTGAGTTGAAACAGATGGTGCTGCTGCTGAGATTTACTAGTGTAAGATTTCCTATATAAACCTTTAATACTATTTATGGTATTAAAAGCATGTGGCTATTATATTTTCCTGTGTTGCTGCACAGTTCTGACACTCTTCTTCATATAATCATAGAATGGTAAGCTTTGGGAGGGACCATAAAGTTCATCTAGTTCCAGTGCCCCTGCAGTTGGGAAAAGACACATTCCACAAGACCAGGTTGCTCACCCAGCATGGTCTTGAATATATTACAGGCTTCGCTACAGACAACCCACTGACATAATTTTACTCTTTTTCGAAGCCTGTAATCAAATGGCAACAATCTTAAACAGAAAGAGGGTAGATTTAGATTGGACATAAGGACAAAGGGATTTTTGTGATGGTGAGAGAATGGAACAGGTTTTCTGTAGCTGTAGATACCCTGTGATTGGAAGTGTTCAAGATCAGGTTGCTCAGGACTTTGAGCAACCTGGTAGGTGTTGGTAGATGTCCCTACTCCTGGCAGGTGGGTAGACTACATGGTCTTTAGATCTTCTACCCCAAATCATTCAATAATCTAAATGTTTATGGCTTCTTGTTTCCACAGAATAAAGACATTGTGAAAAGAAGGGAAGAAGCGTGGAGAGCTTTAAAAATTTGGAAACCAAACTTTTTACAGAGTCCACAAATACCTAAAGCATGGACCCCATACCTCTCTCGGATAAGCCTGCACAGAGTATTTGTGAACTAGAGGCAAAAATAAGCATCAATAAGATAACAAATGCACGTTTCATCAAATAAGCTTCCCAGAGAAAGTGCATTGAATGAAATTACCTGTGCCTTTCTGAAAATGAGTTTATGTGTATTTGCCTATCTTTTCATAACTTTATAAATATTTTAATTTGAAAAAAATCTAACTAAGTCAATTTCAGAGAGCTAAAAATCACAAGTCTGGTTCTGAGCAAAAAGGAAGTTGTTTGCCTCAGCTGAATGTTTAGTAAAGCAATTCTATGGCCAGAAATAAGAAGCAAAATACAAAAGAACTTTTTTGGATGCTTTCTCTCTACATTACTGTTCTCTAAATGATGGCTGATAATGGTCCTTTTACATAGTCATTGCATCTCTTATGACTTTATACAATAAGAGGAATAAATTATCCTGATTTAGCACATGCCTATGTTTATTGATGAGTAGTATTTTATTGTCTCTTTTATTTTGAATTCGCTTTTTTTTTTTTTTTTTATATTTTTTTTTTTTTTTTTTTTTTTTTTTTTTTTTTTTAGATGGGGATAATCTAGTGAAATTTTTAAGTGAAACATTTTTCATTAACTGATGATTTTAAATGTTTGCTCAGATACCTAAAATAATTACTGTAATGAAACTCGTATAGGGGCAAGTAAATGCATTGTATCTAACTAAAACTTTATGAAATACATTTGGACACTCTATTGAATTGAATAAAACAAATAACAAAAAATCATTAGAGACAAAACTAACATCTATTTAAGTTTAATTGCATTTTTGCTCTCTTTGCTTGCTAATGCCCTCTCTACTTGAGACTTATTTTATGTTAACATTTTACACATTTTAAGTAAATATAAACTGAGACAGTTTTCACCATTGCTTACGGCAAAATGTAGAAATTATTTAAGCCAAAAGATTTGCATTCTAGATTTGCCCTTCAAACATTCCTATAGTGTAAAGGCAATCAAATGTGGATCCATCATTTTGGTTTAATTCCTGCTAACATTCATTGCCAAAATACAGGCTCTGTACTCAGTAGTAAGTAGAATAGCTACAATCCTGGAAATTTATATGACTCCCATTTTTGTATCTCCCTGCCTGCCCAGTTGACCAATTTTCTGAAAAAATGGGCCCTCGTCCTCTCCCCACTTGAATCTTCTGCTGTCAGCCTTCAAGACTGTACCAGAAAGGTTGATATTTATGCAGTCCTTGAAAAGTCAAGGCGCCTTTAGAACCTCCTGCTTCTCTTCTGGCTCTTTGTCATTGCCACAAGAGTTGTGTTAATGCTACTCTGTATAGGCTGTGTTACATGCCACGTTACTGAAAAGGTCCATCTAATATAGAACCTCAAAGGGCTAGAAGTTCCCCCTTTTTTCCCATAATATGACCTCAATAACAGCTGTACCAGCACAGAGGAGGGTGCAGGTGAGGTATATATATTGTACCAGAAAAGATATTACCATATGTGACAGAATTTTGTGTTTTCTTTATGGATTTTCTTTTTCTTTTTTTTTTTTTTTTAACTTTTATTTTTCTCCTTTGATTATTTATATAGTTATTGTCCAGAAGTCCCATTTAAACCTTCAGCTCTAGAAGTCTGTATCAAAGCAAGTCTTTCTTACAGCATGTGTTAGAGCATCATCCTAGGCTAGATTAGGTTATGTTCACCAGGAAGCATAAAATATCCAGGTGGTGTTGGATGACTAGAGATGGTAGGGGACCGCATTTTTCATCTCTGAATCACTGATACAAACCCAAATAAGATGTCAAATAAAGTCAGTTTTGTCCAGTTATGAACTCAAAAGTTGAAAAAGTTTACACTGAAAATTATTTTGAAGATAATGTATGTGGGAGTTTAATTCCAGACCAAAATTAAACTCTAAACAAGCCGCCTCCCTTCCCCCCACTCCCTCCAGCAGAGGGACAAAAGCAGCATTTACTGAAAGCAAAAAGCAATCAATAAAGAAAAGCACAGTAACAGCAACAATATTAATGAAAAAAGAGAAGGTACTTTACACACTAAAAGGTATTCACCACCTCAGCTTAATTCCATGTGGCTGCTGGGACAAAAACAAGGTAGCAGTTTTTCCTGTGAGCAGCACCATGTGGTTTCCCATGGTTTTCCCACAGAGACAAGATGAAGGATACTCATTGCAGCTGGCGCTCCCATCCCTGGGCCTGAGATAACAACAACCAATGACAGACAAATCCCAAACAATCTGAATTTTCTGCACTGTACTGCCTATTTTTTTCCAGACCGCTGCACTCTGCTATTTCAAATCCATGTGGCACTGACACTTCAGAGTGCTCCACCCTGCTCCTCGTGGCTTGACTCAGCTCCTTTTGGCTCAGCTCAGCTGAAATTGGGCTCACCTCTGCTGCTTCATTCCCTAGAGATACTTCCCACGCTGGCACTGCTTTTCAGCACTGTGTGTTGGAGCTGCATCTCGGTGGAATGGGAAGGGGATGGGTAAGCTCAGGGAATGTGGTTTGCAGGGCTGATTCTGGGAATCCCCCAATGAAGAAAGGGAGACAAACTGACGCACTTCCAAGAGTATTTTCCTTTTTCTTCCCCTCAAAACCATGTTCCCCTAGTGATGATGTACGTGATATAGAATAGCAACCTGGCCAATGCTGCTCCTAAGTTTCACCCCCTCTCTGCAACCAGGGTGACACAGTTTGCACAGATTTATTAATTCAGAAAAATACAATTTAAAAAGTAATCCTTCAGAGTAGAATGCTGTGACATTTCAAGGTATCTAAGTATTTTCTTAGGAGTTGCTATTTAAAACTTAACCTGTTTCCTATAAGGAATTCCCTTTTTTGTCGCCAACTACTCATTCAGTGGGTAGCACTTTTGAAATGCCTCTTGGATGACCAGAAGTGTGTTACTGCAAAGGTTTTTCAAGCAGGATATAAATCACTAACCACTGAATTGTAACAGAGAAGTTTATTTCTAGGGAAAAGGAAAAAGTAAGCATTAAAATCTGTCACAAATATGGTTCTAGAAATGTTAAAAGTCTAAGGGACAGGAAAATTGCCTAATAAAGCCCAGAAATATGAGCAGTTTTTTTTATGGACAAAAAGAATGACAGTAATTATGGTAAATATTAATTATCCTTATGAAGATACTATAATTCACTTTATAAATTAAGTCCAGCCATCTAGTTTTAGCTTTATCTTTGAAGCTGCAAAAATACACATTTTGACACTTTTTAGATAATAACAGTGCTTCTTGAGTATACATTCATGTATTAGATGACTTTGCATACTAAAAGGAATAAATTTTTAAAGAAACTTAAAAAAACCCATGAAAACAGAATAAAGCAATTTGGAAGAACCAAATATTTTTATAAAAATCTCAACAAAGGTAAACGATACCTGTTGGAAAAAGCAAACAAACCATCTCTGGGAAAAAGAGATAAAAGTTAAACAATTAACCAGTATGCAGTTTTAAGTCACATGAACAGAAGTAGTCATAAGTATTCTTTCAATGCATACATGGAAAAATTCATATTATGTATAAGCACATGTATTTTTCCTTTGAAGAATGATCTATGAAGTAAGGAGTTTAAACATAGGGAGACATCCTCAAAATAATAATTTTAATTCAATGCGGAAATTTATTTGAAATAACAGGAAAAGATATTCCAAATTATCCTTATGGCTTTTTAGATGTTGAAAACTATGATCTTATGTCACTCATTTACTACTGTTTAAGATAGCTTCTTTAGTATTACCTAGTGCCAGTAAAGGATTACAATCTCAATCCATTTTCCCAACTTCATGATCCATTATTATGCAGGTTAATTTCAGAATAAGGCAGTAAGTTCAAACCTATATGGTTTTGATAGTGCACACAACAATGTTAGTTTTATTTCTTTTTCTTATTTATTTTACTGTGTCTAGTAGACAGCAACAGTGGATCACTGAACTATTTTACTGGGCCAATTTCCCAAACAGTACAAGTTTCAATTTTCCCTTAGACTGTTGACACATGTTCTGTTTCCATAAAACCTGTGAACATGACAATCTATGACCTGAATACCCTTTTTACAAGTGTAGGGTTTTTTTTTTCCCCAGCTGCCTCCACTCATCTGTGAGTGGATCTCATTGATCTGTGAACAGCACTTCTGAACACTTCTTTATATTCAGCATATGGAATGTGTTTGGATATGAGAGGGGATGGGATTAGCCCCTTAATGCGCTTTCCATTCCTCTTCTTTCTTTGAAAAACAAACAATAAATCCTGCAATTTGGGCTCAAATCATCCTGAAATATGTAGTCTAGTCTAATAGTGTATGAGTGTGAAGAAGGTTACACAGCTAAGTCACTGATGTCTAGAGTGGGGGGTTTTGCTTATATATTATTCATGTTAGAAGAGCTTTTTGAGAAGTGCTGTCTAGTGCTTTGCTGTCAATGTGCTCAGGAGTAGCAAGCACTAGGATGTTTGTATTTCAGTAACTCAAAAACCAGCAGAGGAAATATTCCAATACTTTTTTTTTTTTTTNAACGAAAAATCTCTCTATTGTTTATTTTAACTACTGTGACAGAATAGAATCAGTTTATAAAGGCTGTCTCTTTAAGTAGTCAGGCAGGTATTTTTTTTATTTTTTATTCTAAGCCTGGCAAATTGCAGAGCAACAAGTGAAAAAACAGTGGAGCAAAAGTACCCTGTGGTTACTAAGAATACCATTGTTAAATTCATCTGTTCTAGTGCTTGATCTTCATAGAAACAGTTTACTTAAGAAAAGGAGAGACATTCTTAATCTGATGTAGTTGTAATAACTATGTTTATTGGAAAAAATGTATTGATTAAATAGACACCATGAATTAAATTACTTTAGTTTTGACCTTTCTTTTTCCTGCTCCCAAAGTATGATGTTGCAATAACATGATCTTTATTACAAACCACCTCATTCCATGACCCAGTCCAACAACTATTTTACTTATAGAGATCATTTTTCAGTCACTGTCACATATCTCATTTGGTGAGTGCTATGCACATCCATCATTTTTAGATTCAGTGAAGTTTCTGGACTTGTACTTATTAGTTAATAAGCATCAGTATTTCTGTAATTTGCTGGGACTTTTCCAATCTACCTGCAACTTCAACAGTCATCAAGTATGTTTCGTCATGTAAAACCTGAAGATATTTTATCTAAGTCACAATATTGTTGGAATAGCAAAAATTTTGCTGCTGTTCAGGTTGAAGGAAAAGATGTTACCATAAGTGCCTTGGTATTCTCTTCAGTCCATTCCTAGAAAGTCTTGCATTGGAAAGTGTTTCCGTAATATCTCTGCTACAGAGGAGATTTAAAAATATTCTTTGTGGAAAAGACTGAATTAAGATTGAACAAATCCTATGTTATGAACAATTGTTATTGAACAAATCCTGTGTTATGAATATTAGATTCTCTGAAATTTTTGTGATAATGGCATTACCTTAGTTGTAATTGTATCCATTCAGGGTAAGAGCTGGTTAAAAAGCTAACTAGCATCTAAGAAACCCTAATTTAGTTTTCTGCTAATACATAGATTTTCTGCATGACTGAGAAAATTCTTAAAACAGCCTTGTGAAAATATTCAAGGCAGTTAGGGGAATATTCACAAATGTAAAATTGACCATATTTTGATAATTTAGAAAGTACACTTTAACTCTCACTGTTTTATTAGTACACACTGCCAGTAAAAGTACTTCTTTAAACTTTGTTGGCTTTTTAAAATTATGTATAAGTATTCTTTACCCTTACACTTTGTTTATTATCTATTTGAAGGCTTCAAGGGATTCTCTTGTATATTCATGATATGGAAATATAGTTGGCTGTTCCCCTCCGTTAATGGACTCTCTTCAAATCTTTTCTACTCTACCTTTCTTTAGTGGTTCTCAGTTTCTGTGGCTGGAAGATCTCTGAAGTCAACAGGTGTCCATTTTGGGCTCTTCACATGATGTATATTAAGACTGAAAAAGCCATAAAATTCACTTTAGTCTAAAGGGTGATTGAAAATCCCACTGACATAGATGAAAGGCTATCAGATACCAATACACCCTTTGAAGAAATGTCTCTCCTCCCCATAAATTGTGGCAGGGTATTAATAATTAGAACTAAGTAATAACAATTACTAAGCATATGCATATTTCCAGCCTGAATTTTAGGCAGATCTCCAGCCTATCCAGTTGCAACCAACTGCAAATGCTGAAAGTTCTGAACTGAATTTTCCCCTTTCCCTGGATTTCTGCTTCCTTCTTCATTCTCACACAGCTTTTCCAAACATTATATTTACAGATTAGGGAAGATTAGAAGAGGGAAGAAAAAAAAAAAAATCTAGATATTCATTTGGTTGGGTTATGTTTTCATGTTCTTGAATTAGCTTCAGCCTGTCTTCTTCTAGGACAGTATTTAAATCCTGGAAGTCACTTAAGAGTGAAGACTGGTTGAGGTGTGGATATCCTGTGGTTTTCCATAGTTCTGGGTTGCCTTTTCTTTAGTTTTCTTTTTTTACAGGACAAGATCATAATCTATAATCTTGACTATCTCAGGTTCTTGTGTTTTCTTAGAGAATCTTTACAATGGATTCATGTTCTGTGATACCTAGGAAGAAGGTGTGAGGAAAATTGACACAGCATGTGAAAAAATCCCAGAGGCAATTAAGTGTCACAAGCAATGTGAATGATGTTGCCATGGATAAATTAGGAAAAATGTCTTAATCTAGATTTTCTGCTTACTTAAAGCTTGTCTTGCTATTACAAGTCCACTGGCAAGTGTTACATTAGTCTCGAGGCATGAAATGTGCTTCTTCCTCACTGGCTTACTAACTTTTCTTCACTGGTTTGTCTGCACACTTTTGTGTATGTACACAATGCAGCTTGCTCTGCCTGTGAATTTACTTAGAGGATATATTCTCCCCACATTCTATTAGAAAGCTGAACAGAAACTACAGTGATGTCCTCCCTCTTCCAGCACCTTGGTGTGCCAGCTGTTATAAACTCAGTGCATCCATTATGAACTCAATGTAGAAAGGTGTCTTCTGTGAATTTTTTACTGACAGCCTGAATGTATCCACCTACCAGAGAAAGGTTTCATTGTATGTCTCCTAACCTTTAGTCACAATCTTCCAGGCTGTTAGAGCTTCATATTATTGGAATCACATTGCTACTGACTTTACAGTTCAGCTGAAATGGGTCATTGATTCAATAGTGTGATTGTAAATATGGCAGCTGGATGGTCTGCAGCTTCTTTATTGCACTGTGTGCATATTGGAAATATCTCTGTCTCAGTCCCAATGTAGATGCTTTCCTCTGTTGCAAGTATGTATTTACTATATATGTAGCTTTTTTTTTTTCTTTAAATTTGCTGTTCTGTTCAGTTGTTGGAAATTCTTCCTTTATGTTTATATTTCTATATTCTTAAATGACTCTTCTATCCTGCTTACTAAACTTTGTATCAGTAGCTATAAAAACTTAGTCAGTAGTGCAGTAAATCATTGAACTATCATTAAACTTATCACCAATGAAGCTGAACAGGATAAAGGCTACCCAGGCCTGAGAAGTTACCCAGATTTTCATGGCATTTTTCAAGAATGCATCGAGCTTTATGTTGCAATGTCTTTACTGATATGTCTCTCAGTAAAAAGTAATTTTACTGGCTTGTTTGTTTGTTTTGATGATGATGATGATGATGATTCAGTTTCTGTTGTTTTTTTTGGAAGAAGTTTCCTTATTACTGTTCTGTTTGATTACTTTCATAGAAATATTTCTCCTGTTAGATGATGAGTCTTCTCTAATTAAGAAAGATGTACTATTCCAGAATATTTATAGGAAGGTCAGTTTTAAACTAGGTTATTTTTGTTTTGATTCTTGGTTTCAAATGAAAAATTAATCTCATTATCTTGTTTTATTACTCATTGGACACCTTTACCAGGCGTAAACATGTTTTCATTACTAGCATTTGCTTTACTAATTTCCCATTGCTTCTTCAGTGAAATAGAAAAAAAAAAAAACAAAAAAAAAACACTTATCTTCCATGCACTCATTTTTTGGTACCATTTACAGTGTTTTCCTTTCTTTCTTCATATGAAAATCTGGTTTACCATCTAGGTTGAGTTTTTCTATTCTCTAGTCTGAGTTTCTAAGTCCTGTGTAGTTTGACTGCATTTTTTTTCTTTCTGTAGACCACAATGTTCATGGCTCTTGATACTATGTTTCACTCATTGTGTGCTGGTTAGTAACTATATCAAACTAGAGATTTTATTTTATTTTATTTTTAGAGCTTTTCTTACCAAAATGTGACTATTACAATTGGAACTGTATATTCACTCAGTTTCACTCTCTAGCAATCTCTGCTCTTCCATGCAAATTCCATGTCATTAGCCAATGCTTATAAGAAAAAGAGAAAATTACTCTATAAAGTGAGGATCTACGGATTTTACTTACTACTTTTGGTCTCCTAATACCAAAGTGTCACTAAATAAGAACAAGAATCAGGCTTTATGTTAAGAAGATCAGTGAAGTACGTGGATACATAAAATAGAACTTCATATAAAAGCCCAAATCTCTAAAACCTTAAGAATCTATTTCATTATAATGTTTAGTTTGAAGATTAAAGCTAAGGTCAGAAACTTAGTATTTTCTTGGTAATTTTCTAGTTCACAATGTCTCTGCTTCATGGTAATAGAAGCAGCTACTGTGTATACTATTTTTTCCTAAGATAAAATCAGAAACAGAAATGTTAAGTGGAAAACTTAGGGGTAGAGAATGAGAAACACAAATGAAATTAATATCTCACTGCTGTACTAGTTTAGGCCTTAATTCACAGCTAAGTGTCAGCTTCGTTCTACTTTATTCCCTCTTATCTTTCCATTAATAGGGGAATTACTCTATTGCAGAGATAAGGTGTATCTAGCACCCCACTTACACTATATCTAACTACAAGGAGAGAGAACAAAACTAATTTAGACTGAAAACACATATTGAAACTGGAACACAGCCAGCATGTCTGGTCCTGCCATTTCCTGAATGAAAAGTGTTTGAAATGCATTTGTCTCTCATTCTTTTTATCATTTTCTGGTAATTGCTTTTGATTCTTTCAGGATCAGTGCAGAAATGGATTCTGTAAATCCATCCAAAGACTTGGTTTTAGCCAGTGTTAAAAGAAGTAAATAGGTGGAGTTTTTCTCTCTTTTAACAGGAATTCAATGCAATATATCTAACATTTATATTAAGTCTTCTTTGTACTGAATTCTCATCAAATTGAATTTATATAGAACTGATTCTTTTTTGGCTCAAAGGTATCTGCATGGCATTAACTTAGAATAGTGTTATCTCCATGTGCAGTGGCCCCGTTGTGCAAGGTATTGAAGTGCATGCTTCTTTTCAGTGGGCTTTTCTGGTGCTACCTGCAGCATTTAGAACAACAGACAGCAAAGGGGAAAAATGTATTTTGATTGTCTTTCCTTCTGTGTTCATAAACAGTTTACACAACATTAATAGCAAACTATTTTGCTTTCATTTCATAAGATTTTTTGCTTAATCATTTCACGAAGAATGGAAGGATAGACCTTTAAAATTGTGCCCATGTTTAGAATACAACTTTATGTTAAGCTCTTTTTAGGCTTTGACAGTATTTATTTCTTTTGTGTTTTCTAACTTGAGTTGGAAATGCTGAAATAACGTAAAACAGTCTTGGACAAATTTGACAGATTCATATCCAGACGTAGAGTTTCAGTGCACTCTTGACTGTAAACATGCCTCTCACCCTCCCAAATTCTGTTTATGTCCTGAAAGGGAATAGAATTCCTATTCTATATCTCATCAAAGACTTCATGCTCTGGCTTTCCACTTCCCCATGTTCCCACTATTCTGCATTGTCATATTGTTTGACATCCGTCTTTTGTTACATTCTGCTATTGATTGTTTCCACACCATCTTACTGTGTGTCCTGTGTACAGAGGGTGTTGTACACAGAATGCTCTGGTCATTACCCCTTATAAGGAAAGCTTCCTCAGCACATTATTTACTCTTACATGAAAGGGATTGGAGAGTTCTATTTTATATATTGTATACATTACAAACTATTACAATGATGAAATGCTTTAGGAAATTCAGATACCAAGATTTTTAATTTAAATAAACTTGACAATGTTAAATGTAGAATAAAAATCTAATGCCAATGCCAGGGTGTTTGTATTTCATGTTTTAGAGTATACCATAAGACATAAAAACAAATATTTTTTCCCTATTCTGAATTCTTTAGAAAGTCATCTGTTCAGACTCTGTTGGAATTAATGTTTCCACGTGTATTGTGTTTGCATGGCAGTTTTTGGAAGGGAAGGGGCCTACAAGGGTGGTTTCTATAAGAAGTTTTCAGAAGCTTCTTCTATGTCTGGCAGAGCCAATGCCTGCAGCTCCAGAGACAGATGTGCCCCTGGTCAAGGCTGGGCCAAATAGAAGTGGTGGTAACACCTCTGTGATAACATATTTAAGATGAAGAAAAACAAAAGTTACTGGGCAGATGTAACTGTGGCCAGAGAAAAGCAGGGTGAGAACATTTGAGAGGAATAACTACACACACCAATGTCAGCTCAGAAGAAGGGGCAGGAGGCGCTCCAGGCACTGGAGAGTCACCTGAAGCTCATGGTGCAGACCATGGTGAAGCAGCTGTGCCCCTGTAGCCCATGGAGAACCTCTGTAATGAAGAGATCCTCCATGGAGGAGACCCATGCTAGAACAGGTGGGTGCCCAAGAAGAGGCTGAGAACCCATGGGAGGCCTATGCTGCACCAGGCTCCTGTCAGGGACCTTCAGGCCCATGGACAGAGGGGCCCATGCTGCAGCAAAAGTGGGATCATAACATGAAGAAGCTGGCAGAAGTGCTTATTGAGCAGCATTCCATCATTTCCCAGAAGCCCTGGATAACTAGGGAGGAACCTCCCAGTTGCCTGGAGGTTACCAAAAGTCACTTCCATCTATGAGAAAGGTCAGAAAGAGGATCTGGGGAACCACAGATCTGTAAGTCTAACATCAGTGCCAGGGAAAGTCATGGAGCAGATCATCTTGAGTGCCATCACATGGCATGCACAGGACAACTATGGTCAGCATGGGTTTATGAGAGGCAAGTGTTGCTTGACTGATCTGATCTCCTCCGATGACAAGGTTTCACCCTAAATGCATGAGGGAAAGGCTGTGAAATTTTTTTTTTTTTTNCTGAACTACAGTAAAGTTTTTGACACCATTTCCCTCATAATTCTCCTGGAGAATGTCTGCTCATGGCTTGGACAGGTCTACTGTTAGCTGCGTAAAAAGCTGACTGGATGGTTGATCCCAGAGAGTGCTGCTGAATGAAGTTACATCCAGTTGGTGGCCAGTCCCAAGCAGGGTTCCACAAGGCTCAGTATTCCGTTTAGCCCTGTTTAATATCTTTGTCAATGATCTGGATGAGGGCATTAAGTGCATTCTCAGTGACTTTGCAGGTGACACCAAGTTCAGTCTGGATGCTGACCTGCTGGAGCGTAGAAATGCTCTGTAGAGGCATTTGGGCAGGCTAGATCAATGGACCAAAGCCAACTGTGTGAGGGTTAACAAGGCCATGTCCCAGTTCCTGCACATGGGTCAAAACAACCCTGTGCAAGGCTACAGGTTGGGGGCAGGGTATGTAGAAAGCTGTCCAGTGGAAAACAATCTGGGGGTGCTCGTCAACAGTGAACAGTGAACATGAACCAGGGTGTGCCCAGGAGGCCAAGAAGGCCAATGGCATCCTGGCATGTACCAGCAATCATGTGGGCAGCAGGACAGAGGAAGTGATTTTCCTCCTGTATTCAGCACTGGTGGTGCTGCACCTCAAATCCTGTGTCCACTTTCAGTCCCATTACTATAAGAAAGACATTGAGGTGCTAGAACACCTCCAGAAAAGGGCAGCAGAGCTGGTGAAGGTTCTGGAACACAAGTCATGTGTGGGGTATTTCAGGGAGCAGGGGTTGTTTAGCCTGTAGAAAAGGAGTCTCAAGGGAGACCTTGTTGCTCTCTGAAACTCCCTGAAAGGAGAGGTAGATATAGATCTCTTTTCCTGGGTAACATGCAACAGAATGAGAGGAAATGGTCTCACAATGTGTTGAGGGAGGTTTAGAGTGGATATTAGGACAATTTCTTCATGGACAGGATTGTTAAACATTGGAACAGGCTGTGCAGTCATTGTCCCTGGAGGTATTTAAAAGACCCAGAGATGTGGTGCTTAAGGCTATTGGTGTAGTTGCAGACTTGGCTTAGGTTCATGGTTGGACTTGATGATCTTAAAGGTCTTTTTCAATGTAAAAGACTCTAGGATTCTATGAAAAGGTGTTTTAAAAACAGATAGTGTTCCAGTGTAAAAAATTCATTGCAAGCATGCACTGCACCATGTTGCACAACAGGACCTACTTCTTTGGCTCCTAAATTGATAGTTTTGGTCTTTCAGTGCAGCTCAGAGTAAGACAAAAACATTGTCTCAGCTGTGTATCTTTCATGACTCCCCTTTATTTTTGCAAAAAAATATGCTTTCATGGGGCTTGGGGTTTTTCATTGGTTTGTTTGATTGGTTTTCATTCAAAATGTTTATTTTCTATATATTTCACAAAATGCTGTTTGCAAAAATACAAACACAACACAGGCTCGAACTAAGTACTATTCCTGTTCTCTCAATTATATACCATCATCTCCTCATAACACCTGCTCATGCTGTGAAATGATATTCAGCATGTTGATCTTCACTTCCCCCTGGTCTTTTCAATTAAAAAAAAAAAAAAAAATACAGTAACAAACCAAGCCAGCATGTCATCTGCAGTCACACAGTCTTGGGTTTTGTTTCTCTTACTTTAAGTTTCTGAGAATATCAAATGCCCAGGTTTTCACAGAGTTTTACTTTAAAAAATGCTCAACATCTGGTGTAACATAGGTCAGATAGGGTGCTGGATTAAGAGGAGGTAAAATACCTTTAAGTATTGGGAAAAGGCTCAGACCTTCATATTAGAAGAGGAGAAGCAATATGAAATGATGGGGAAGCCATGATGGTACCACAGAAAAGGAATGAAAAGAAAAGGCTGTTGCCATGACTGAGCAGAAAGCAATTCATGGGTATAAGAACAGGTATGTTTTATTGTTCAGTCATAGGTTTCAAAGCTGACACTACTTTTTAACCTCTCATGCATTCTAAAACCCTGCTGCAAATACAGTATCCGCTATAATCTCAACTCTCCAGATACTTAATAAATGCCTTTTTAGGATCAGATAATTGTTGTTTGAGTGTCTGTTTGAGGCTCAGTATGAATAGGGCCTCCTGTGGCAGTACAGCTCCTTTGAACTCAAGCATGGGGTTGCTATTACATCCTAAATCATAAGAGAAAAAAATTGTTCAGTGCAGATGTGATCTGCTCCCTCTAAATTCTAAAGCTAAATTGGAATAATACCTCTGAGTTGGTTGAGAAAGTGTTTTTCTTTACTGATATATTACACAAGTTTAAATATAGAAAATACTTCAGTTTGCTTAGAACTGAATTTACCAAAGAGCTAAATTAGAAAACCATTAAGTCCATTTAGGAACATCAATAGGAAAAGAATATGCAATTCCTGACAAGTTTAATTTCAAACTTGACCTACAAATAGAAAAGTGTTATATATGGAATATGCGATTTGTATTTTTCCTGTATCATTCTTGTATACTATGTTATACCTATGTAATATAAATTTAAGGATAAGTCTAAAACCAGAAATATACAGAGAAACTTGGCTACAGAGAACTGCTGCATATGGAAAACGCTTCCAGGAATAGTGAGCCGTCCTGATTACCATCACAGCAGAACAACAAGCAGGAAAGCCTTTGTCTCCTCAAGTCCCCGAAGCCATAGACCAACCCATCTAGATATGGAAGGTGAAAAGGAGATTCCGGACAGTCCCTTTCACAGACCACAGCAGCTCCGGGAACTCATCAACATTTCTACAGACTGGCCGATAAGGACACTGGCACCAGTCCTGACATCATCATCATAAGATCGGCTACGGAGGAAATTTCATCAAGACTTGAGTGGACCATCCTGCCTGGCTATGAATTATTCCTGAAGGAGCAGCAACTCTATTGTAGACTGTGTAGCCATCCCATTCACGGACCCCGAAACTTTCTTTGCATATCTACACCACACCAATTGTACAATAGAAATCTGGGAATTCCTCAGCCTCAGGGCTGAAAAACTGTATAAAAACCCCAGGCCTGAACCAGCAATTTGTGAACCTGTGGAGGATCAGTGCAGGCGAGGCTGATCCCGGGTTCACCCAGGCCGAATTCCCGGGCTCGGTCCTGTATTTTTTTGTATTTTTGTTTGTTGGTGGTGGGCTTTTCTAATTTGGCTTTATTCGGTTTAATAAATTTTTGTTGTATTTTTATTTGGCTCAGTTCATTTATAACAAAAGTATGCATTCATCCTTATTTCTGATTTTAATTTCTTTTGATTATTTCTTTTCATTTGGCTTTGGCTACTAGACTCCAGAGACATTCAATGTCCAGCATGTCTTTGTGAAGGAAGTTGTACACTGCAAACTAATTACTTCTCAATTTCAATCTATTTTCTTTTTGTAATAAGCCACATGTATTGTTTTCCTACACTACATTTCCCTTTACAAAATATTTCTTGCCAACCCACAAAAGCTTTTAAGCTTTTTGTTTAAGTTTTTATTTGTTACTTTCTTTTTTTTTCTGACATTCTATTTGTGAACATAAGCAGTAAAATTATAGTTAGAATTACCTTTACTGACATCAGAGAGACATAAAAATACCTCCTTACTTATCTCTTTACTGGGACATCAGTAAAGTGTTCAGCACTGTTTCCTGTGGCCTCCTCAACAAACCAGAAAGATAAAGATGGAATGGATTGTATGTGAGAAGTGTAGGAGATTGGCTAACAGTTCACACTCAGAAGGTGGTAATCTATGGCTTTTGTTCAGGTTGGCAACCTGTCACAAGTGAGGCCCCTGAGGGATTGATACTGGGCCCTGTTCTGTCCCACGTGTTCATAAATTGCACAGGCAATGGCATTGAAAACACCCTCGCCAAGTTTCTGATTCTGCCAAACGTGGTGGTGAGGTGAACATGGCAGAAGGGCAAGCCAGCCTACAGAGAGACCTGGCAGGATGGAAGGTGAGCTAGGAGAGCAGTATGGAGTTTATAAAAGACAAGTGTTAATTCCTGCCCCTGGGATGAAATAAGCAAAAAGCCTGCTGCAGGTCAGCATGTGTGTGGCTGAAAGAGACCTGGGGTCCTGGTGGGCAACAAGCTGAACATGAGTCAGCAGCAACAACAGCAGGTCTAATTCCTGGGCTGCACCTACCAAGGAACTACATTCCTTTTTTTNTTTTTTTTTCTTTTTTTTTTTTTCCATGTGGTCTATCTTGCTGTGGCTTGACTTGTTGTGATTCACTTGTTCAGTGATTTTTTTTCTGGACACACACATATTTATTTATTTATTTATTTAGATATACATATATATATTTATATTTGGAATTTCCTTGTATACATATATATATAATATATTTATAGATAAAAATTTTTAAATCTAAAATTGATATTCTTCATCTATGCTATAATAATGCTTTTTACAGAAGGAACACTGGGAACGGAGATGACTATTGTGTAAATCAAATATAATTGATCAAAATATTTGTTTAAAGTAACATATTTGATCTGTATTCTGCTCAGTAATTATGTAGGCAAACTAGAGAAAGATCTTTATGATAATGTGCAACTGCCAAAGCCAAAAGGAATCTGAAAAACAAAATAACCATATTTACTTATTCTTTAAGTATTATCTAACTCCTTAAATTCCTCCCAATAAGCATGTGGACAAAAAAGACAGAGAACTTTTTTCAGCCCTTTGTAGCTTAGGCAATCTACCAAATGCTTTCCCAGACATGGAAAAGATAGAGATATGCTTGAATACACTTCATGGAAGTGGCCCCCAGAGAGTCCTACTGATGTTACAGAGACATTTACAAGTGCAAGGATCTGTCAGAATTACTTCCAGATCTAGAGTTTAGCTTCTAGGTTTTATGGATAATGACTTGGTAAAATATGACTTAGTTATTTTATTGTGATTTCTTTTAAGCAAATGGTAAAAATGTGAGTTATAAAAAGATGATGAAACATTTGTATCTAAGTTAATGTTGAAGATCACAAGCAGAAAGTGCTTGGAAGCCTCATCAGTTATAATTATCCATTACTTTTGTGCCTTAATGCAGCACAATATGTATTATGCATACCTTCTGGTCAGAGGGACTTTTCCTTCATATGAATCTGGGTGTTAACAGTAAGNTATCTTGCTGTGGCTTGACTTGTTGTGATTCACTTGTTCAGTGATTTTTTTTCTGGACACACACATATTTATTTATTTATTTATTTNAGAGTCCTACTGATGTTACAGAGACATTTACAAGTGCAAGGATCTGTCAGAATTACTTCCAGATCTAGAGTTTAGCTTCTAGGTTTTATGGATAATGACTTGGTAAAATATGACTTAGTTATTTTATTGTGATTTCTTTTAAGCAAATGGTAAAAATGTGAGTTATAAAAAGATGATGAAACATTTGTATCTAAGTTAATGTTGAAGATCACAAGCAGAAAGTGCTTGGAAGCCTCATCAGTTATAATTATCCATTACTTTTGTGCCTTAATGCAGCACAATATGTATTATGCATACCTTCTGGTCAGAGGGACTTTTCCTTCATATGAATCTGGGTGTTAACAGTAAGAAGCTCAAATCTTACCAGAGTTTTTCATCAGGCAAGCAAAAAATTGAAATATTTTACCTTTTTTAAAAAAATTATTCCCTCTCCCCCCCCCCAGGCTCACAGGTGTTTTCAAAGTGCAACATAATTTCAAGGTTAACTGTCATTCCCACCCACCAGTTCCTTACATGTAAAATGAACAAGTATAAACTCTCAATCACCATGAGTCTGTGAGGTATAATGATAGCATGTAAATTTTTCTTTTAAAAATCTCAGCACAGTGACTCTCATGGATGGGTTTTTCTCATGTTTAGTACTATTGCTGTGATGCAGCCAAGGAGCAGCCGCTGTTAGGAATTCTGAGAACTGCAGTGATTTCACAGTGGAGTTAAACAAATGCTCTGCCCCACTGTGATTCCAAGGGAAGTGTACAAACTTTCTCACAGGGAAGCTGTACTATTTTTGATTAGCACAGCATTCCAAAAACCTCTAAGATGCAATGCATCTTGCACCATGTACAAACTGTGAATTGCATCTGAAAATACTTATTTGTCTGTGAAATTCAGCATTTTAAACACTATCTTTGTGGCTACTGCTATATTCTTTTATTGAACTGAGATTTCAACAGCCTTCCTATGAATAACTATCTAAACAGTGGCACATGCAGATGAGGACATGACAGAGGTTGAAATCTACTGCCTGAAAGAGTCTAAGAGGCAAATTTCTATGTACAGTGACCAGCAGTCACAATAGTGGTGACTTGGACAGCTACCATTCTCTTACCTTTCCATTAGTTACTCACACTGTGGTTTTAGCTGCTCTCTCCTCCCTCTTGTTGACCAGTACAAGATGATCTTACCTCTCTCTCTCTCTCCCCCTTACCTGGAATCCTGGGTGGGGTCTAGAAAGCCTTCCTTCTTCAAATAATGTCTTATACAGCTAAGGACTGTAGATAAGTTGGAAAAAAAGACTGAACAGAAGTAGCTGTGGACTGAGAGTTCTGTGGGACCCAGCAGTTTATTTTAGTAATTGCATAATTAGGTCTGAGAACTGGGAGGGAAGATCTTAGAAGTGCAATAACTTGTATGATGGGGACAATGTCAAGGACATCCAAGGGAAATATTCAGAGTTGAGAAGGGATCCAGGAATACTTTGCTCTAAGGAATATCTAGGCAGCAGAGTAGGTTGTTCAAGGGAGGGATGAGAATCCAGACCATTGAGCATGAATTTAACCACAGATAACTTACATTATAAGATCTACAAATTGCGTGAAATTTCAGGTAAATACCATTCATCAGTGAAAAACAGAATGACCAGCAATCAGAAAGGCTGCAATAAGGAATGCTTGGTGTGATGAAAATTGCTATGTCCTCTTATCCTGACAATTTTTTTTTTTTTTTTTACATTTAGTATTTACAGTATACTTATTGATAATATAAAGTAAGGGACAATGCATTAAAGAATACATATGTATATTTGGGAAAAAAGAGAGAGGGGAGCTGAATAAGTGGGAAAAATAACAGTGGTCTTCAGAAGGCATAAGTCCTTAAATGGTACAGAAGAATTGAGCAGGCAGTAACAACTCCTTACAGAGTTTGAGATGCCAATGAGGTGCTCTGCCATCTGGGACCTCTTTTAGCAGCAGCAATCCTCTATGATACATTGTCTAGATACAGAAATAAATGGCTGGATAGGATATATGCCAAGCTCCACAGTGAACTTCCTTACAGTCTTTCTATAGGCTTGATGATGCTCAAAGGAATGATAGTCATAGATAATCATAATCTTCTGGAATGAGTTGAGAGAATGATACATGAAAGTGTTTCAATGTCTGATTTAATGATTTTCTAGAAACCAAGCTGAATTTGTGGCTAAAGTAGTAGTCTCAGGTAGGTACTGACTAAAATTTTGCAGAATTATTGTTGAGAGAATAACAAAGGACCTCATGTTGATGAGACAGCCTTGCTTACCCAAATAATAATGAAGAATAGGAGGAGTTGTATACAAAAGCCAACTCCATATTCTTAACACTTAAACCTTAACCTTAAACCATACAACTTTAATCTTGCTGGAATTCACTGCTTATTACATTTTCTGTGTGCTATTTTTACTTCTTTTTAAGTCTTGGTTTGAGATATTTCTGCCAAAGTAATTATCTCAACTTTATTGTACTCCACCATTTCCCTTCCATGTTACAGAGATTAGCATCATGTATTTCTATTAAAGTAATTTCTGTCTGCTTCAAAATACACACCTCTCCCAGCCATTTGGACTCTCACTCTCTATCTTTTCCTTTTTTTTAGAATTGTTGATTTTTGCCTACAGCTTTTGTGAGACAGATTACTCCATAGCACAGGAGGATTCTTCATTACACCAGAGGAAAAAAAAATCCAATTTGTAGAATTCCATACATACCAGGACTTGCCAATCTCTAAACTTTACAGCAGAGTTCACCATATAGAATGCATTGGTGTCTATGGAAAGAAAAAGCCAAATACTGCAGTGTCTTTGAAACTCTTTTCTTGTATTTTAATTCAAACATATACATGTGAACTGCTTTTCTGCTTTTTAAGAAAAGTTCAATAAAAAAAATTATGGTTAAGGGTCTTGCAGAATACTCTAAGGCCATCATAGATACACTTAAGATGCACTTAAATTCCTTCAGTTGGAAGAAACCTCTTGATCACTGCTCACAGAGCATTGCCCTTCATTCCCTTAACAAGAGACTTTTCAATATTTTTTAACTTCAGCTTTTCTAGAGCCATTCATTTTATTATAAGGGTTAAGTAATGGCCAATTCTTCACCAGATGTACGTAATTTGTTGTTTCTATCAAGTATAAGTGTGCATACATGAAGAGTAAAATTCCCTTCCATCTTAACTCTAGGTTTTGCTTACTCACTGAATATTTTGAGTCTACTCAAAATATTTATTTAGTTTTTCAAAATATTATTTGAATTTAAATCTAGATTATTCCATAATAGTCACTAATTTGGAATTTGTTTCACATATTCTTTTTTTTTTTTTT
>WEIU01017670.1:4344-20798 GCA_013389925.1 Aegithalos caudatus
GTCCTCCCCTGAGGGGTGTGGCTACTGGTCACATTCCTTATTTTTGACATTTTGTCATTACCTAACTTTGCCAAAAGAGACGAATGCAGACTCATACTTTCTTACTCTCAAAAGCACAGATAATATTCAAAACTGGAAGCTCCTAAATATACTCATCCAGCCCATCATTACCAAAACGTTATTTTTAAATCCATTATCTAAAACTGGTCCCTTCAAAAAGACTTCAGTTTGAAAAAGTATGGAAAACTTTAGTTTAACCAGAAGCCAGAATATTTTCTTTATTTTGCTTTTGAACACAATGTAATCACAGCAATGCCTGATACTAACACATACCCAAAGCTCTAGGGGTAACTCAGTTCCACCAAGGATAAACTAGTGTCCTAGGCAGATTACCTCCCTCCAACCCAGGACTCTCAACCAGACCAAGCTGTATTAGATTAGATGTGGCCTGAACTGCATCTGAGAAAAAAAAAATCACTTTTTTTAAACAGAAATATTTTTTTTAAATTCTATTTTTTTAAAGCACTTAATGGCATCAATTTTAGGCTGGAGACAGCACAGTTCTGAAGTTTCTTCAAGAAGCATAAAGAAAGCAAGTGTTTAAGAGATTCCACAGCCAAAGACAGGAGATGCTTTCAAATTCCACACAACAACTTTGAAAAATCACTTCATTAAATCACTTCTTTCTTTAAGAGAAATTCTCCTTTGTTAATCCACTACCTGTTGATTTTACTGTAAGGCAGTTTTTTTTTTCCCCACAAGTTACTTACGACTTCTATTTTTAATCAAAAGTCAAGGACACTTTTAGTCCTCTAGAAAACACAGACTTTGCAATTAGGTAAAGCTTCTTACTGAAAACTCATGGATTTAACATACTTGAAAATCAAAAACATGCATTATTAACAGAGGTGTAATACATGCTGGCCTATGAAACCATATCTGTTACATCACTGTGTCCTACATTATGTCATCAAGTAAACACCTTATCTCTTATACCAGATTAAAAAATAAACCAAAATAACTCCAAGCTCACTGGTGAGTGACTGAGAAGACATCAACCTTAAAAGCAAACCAAAGGCACGCTGACTTCCATTCCTGGCAGAGGGAAAAAGGTGTTTGGCAATTTTTGTACTGAGACATTTTGTAACTTCCCTTTGTACCTTACATATACATTAGCTGTACATATAGGTACTATCTTTTGGGTTTCAAGCTACCAAGCAGTTTTTCCTTCTAGAAAATTGCCTCTTACACAAATATTAGACCAGTATAGCTGACATAGCTTTACCTTGAATGCATGAATTTGTGATTCCATTCTCTACAGCTCCTTGGAGTTCTTTGGGCAGTGCTTCACTGACATTCTCAGCATAGCTGATGATGGGTTTTGTTGTTGCTCCTTCTCCTGACCTGGGCCTCACCTCCACCTCTGCACTTACGCAGTGTCGTTTATCACCTACTGTCTTGTCCAGTACATCTGAAGGGGGAGGAAAAAAATAACACCTAAAATTCATCTCAAAGTTACTCATGTATCATTTAAAGTAAATCAAGATACAAAAGCAGGAACAGGATGTTCCTTCCATTCACTCATTTCACCTGTAGCTTGGGCAGCATTTAAGATGGTTTCTCGGTACGCTATTTGAAGAGGTCCCAAGTAAGTCTCAATTCCATATTCCCGTTTGATTCTGTCGTGAATGATTTCTATGTGTAGCTCTCCCATGCCACAGAGGATAGTCTGGCAAGAAGATAATTAAGAGAGAAGTGGAAAAACATGCAAAACTCAGGTTTTAATACAAACTCTTTAAGCAAGGACTTGCATGCTTCAAAGTGTCTCTTACAAATGCTTCCAATTCTAATGGCCATAATATTTTGAATTCTAAGGACCCTAGAGAAAAACATTGCTTTAAGTCATCTGACATAATCATATTTAAGTGAGAGGGTTGTTACCAGTACTGTGCTCACCATATAACAGATTATCTTACCTAACCTTAAAGAATACATAATTCAAACCTTTTTAAATATAGAATTGTCAAAAACATGCAGAGCATGGGGTGACTTCCTCTGTTCTGTAAAGCACAAGTATACAAGACTCCATTTTAATTTCATACACACAACCTTGTATACATGTATCATAGGAACATTCAGAGAGTCTTTTTCTTTAAAGAAAATCTCAATATACAAATGAACTAACTAAAGTGTGGCCTTGATGTTTTAAAATAATCTTGTAAGATAAGCAATAGAAGATTCATCTTACTTGTCCTGTGTCAGGATCTGGCTTCACTTTTAAACTTGGATCTTCACGCTGAAGGCAGCTCAATGCATTATCCAAGTCTGTACAGGAATATCAAAAATTATATCTGAAGTGAATTTGGTAAATTGAAGATCAGAGTAAGTGCCTAAATATCACTTTCCTCAAAACAATCAAAAAGATCCTAGAGGAGCACAGATTTGGCAAACAAAGTCAGGTCAAATAACAATTAACAAGCAACTTCTGATTTTATCCCACAAATTAACTGTGGTAGAGAGTGGTTGAATTTAATTATTATACATACTATTTTCAGAGTGGTATTTTGTGCTTCTAGGAAGACAGACTGGAACCTACAAATTATTCATGAAGTCTACAAATAACTGATAAGAAAAATGTCAACTGTTATACAATGTACTTAAGTATTTCAAGATGAGTTTGATATGAAATAGTCCAAATGAAAATGTACATAGTCTTTTATACAGGGTTTTGGGGTTTTTTTTCTGATTCCCTATTATTTAACTGCTGAGGAAAGCAGCAGAATGATGATCCAAGAGCCAAGACCGCACACCTTACAGTCTTTGGGAAAAAACAGAAGGCAACAAAAGCAAACAAACAAATGCAAACGAAAACATCCCAACACCACAAAATCAGTAACACCTTATAACCCAGTGGCTCAGCCTGCAGACATGTTGCTCCAAACCTGTTTTCTACCTTACTCCATTCTGTCACAGTACACTGGTACTTACCCCTCCTCCTCCTCCCAAACAAGCTCAGCTTCAAACAAGCTTTGTTGGAACAAAAGATACAGAATTTAAAGGGTATTTCCAAAAAGAGTCAAATTATCAAGCCATCTGGTACAGGTAGTGTTGGGAAAGACAGTTAAGATTACAGGACTGAAAGGATGCAAGGATGAACCCCAACTAGACAGAGAGAAGTCTTGGCATAAAAAGACATTATAGAGTAAAACTGAGTTACAGCTGAAAAAAACCCCACATTTCAAGGTTATTTGTTCTATGTACAGCCCACCACTGTAACTGCAGCAAAACTCAGAATTTCTGAGTGCCTCCATGCCTCTATTTCTAAATGAAGAAATGCTACATTTCTAGAAACAAAAGCTACAAAAATAGTAGTACCACTGCTTGATACCATAATAGCAAAGGATCTGGACAATCATGATCTGAAGTACACCATCAGTATAAAAAACACCAGAAAGAACCAAACTAGATCAGTGGCTGGGAAGTTTGTGCAGCTCACTCATCCAGCTGGGGGGCTGCACTGTACCTTGTTGTCTGGCCATGGAAGGTGGTTCAATGGTGCAGAAGAAGACAGGCTCAGGAATCTCAACACCTGCCAGCAGGAGACTGTCTACACCACCCACAGACCTCTTCTTTTCCCCAGCATCCCGTCCAGCTCGGCGTGCTGCAGCGATGGCTGAAGCCTTTGAGGACACGATGGTATCTCCAGTGGCACTCTACAGATCAGCACAGGAAGTGATGTGAAACAAAAACCATCTAAAAACCCCAAACTCAACATGTATGCCAAAACTGGTTCGTTACATTTTTGAAAATCTGTGTAAATGAGATTGATGCAGCCTATTCAGACAGTAACAAATTATTAAACTAATAGATGCAAGGATGAAACACATTTATTTGAACTTGAAACTGTTGCTTTTGGGTAATTGATTCTGGACATCATTCTCCTTGCCCACAGGAGGTCTCTTTGTGACATTACACTGTACTTGAAGAATTATAGTATTAATATAAGCTCAAACCCTCCACCTTCAGCTTTCACTCCTTTCCAATCAGCACTGCAGTTTCCAGGCCAATTACTGATATTTGTACACCATGGTATCTAATTTTAGGAGGAAGTACATCTAGAAGTACTTCAAATAAAGCAAGTTTACATATGTCACCTTAATCAAGAACACATCTGAGATACAGCACAGGAGCAGAAAGCACATTAGTGAAACAAGCTCCTTTACAGTATCAGTATTTTTCATTACCTGTTTTAACCCAACAGTCAGGGCAATGTTGCCAGGCATTAGTGATGGTATTTCAATTTGCTGATCAGCAAAAGGCAGCAGCAGCCGGCTCATTCTTTCTCTGAAAAGTAAATTCTCTGTTACTCAGAACTTTAACAGACATTCCAATGCTACACTGAACCACACCTCTATCCTACTCACGTGCAACTTTTGTTAATATTATATACAGCTGACTGAGGTTTCAATGAACCCGAGTAAACACGAACGAAAACTAGCGGTCCACGACATTTATCATGGAGAACTTTGAAGGCCAGGGCACACAGGTCATCCTTGTACCACTGTCTGCAAAATAAAAAGCACAGCAAAAAAGAACACTTGTAGGATTAATCCACTCATACTCACTTTTACCTGAAAAACTCATTTAAGAGGTGATACATTTCTTTCTGCAATGTTAATGGAGGCAGGTTTTCAAAAAAAGTAGTTTGTACTAAAAAATAATAATCTAAGCAATTCCAGCTCCAATAAGACACAACATCTTACATTGCATCTTATGTGATTCAGACAATACTAAACAGGATTCCTAGATACATTTTTATAAAATGAGAATGACCTCAGATTAAAAAAAAAAAAGACTTAAGAACTCCAAAGTGCAAATCTGATAACTGGAGATAAATGCATCCAATTCCAGTAGAACTGACCATGGCAGGTTCAGTATTCAGTTTTCTTTCCACACATCTCAGCTGTTATTTAATACCTAAAGAGGGTAAATATTTTTAAAGAATACGAATGCTTTTTTAATACATTTCATTTTCTCCCTTTGCGTTTTCCTACTTATTCTTCCTTCTTTTTTCCTGAATTTCCTTCTCTGCCTGTACTTACAGAAACTCGTGTGAGCGCTCATTGGGTGCAGGCAAGTACAGGGTGATAGCATCCAGCAGTGGCTGCACCCCTTTGTTCTTCAGTGCACTTCCACAGAGGACAGGGACAGCCTTCTGAGCTAGCGTGACTCTGCGGATAGCAGACTGCAACTGCAAGAAAATAATTACTTTTTGTTAACATGTGAGCTACAATTTAGCCTTGAGTTGCACTCCAGCTATGAGATACTGCTAACCAATACCCAAAAAGCTGAAAAGTATATTTGTAAAAACAACATCACTCTCCCAAACTCCTTTCACTGCTTTTAACAAGCTCCAAACCATAAACCCAAACACTGAGATGCTAAAACAGAAGACACTGGTTTTAAGATTTCTAAACATTTCACACAGATCTGTTGGTGTTCTTTTTGTAACAGTCCTTTTAATTCAGTATGCTGTAAATCACTGCTTTCAACATGTAGTGTCTAAAGATCCAACCATTTCAAAGTAGCTGAGACACTGTTTTTGTTAGTGAGAATCAGCAGCTCAGTCACAAACTGCATTGAGTCTACCTGAAAGTTCCATTCACCTTCCCCTAACTCTTTTGCAGCAGTCTAACTTTCAAAAAAAAAAAAAAAGAAAACGCTGCCTTCCTGAAAAAATGTACTCAGCTTTTGAAATTATGCCTAACATGCCTAAGAACCATAGTGCATCTTATTAAAATTTCTACTAACTCTGAATATATATATCTGAATATATTCTATTCTAAATTCACACTACTGTTAATTTACCATATAAGATGGTATGATCTCTTTTTTATTGAAAAAGCTGCAAAATCATAATTTGCACGTGTCAAAGGAAGAATAACCCAAAGCCTTGCAATAAGAGCTAGTGAACACTTGTAAATGTAAAAAATACCTTGTCAGCTGGTATTAAGTCAAAATTTTCATCATTTTCTCCTAGAACCAGTTCAGCAAATTCATCATCCAGATCTGCAACCTTCAACAGAATAGTTCTTCATTATTTGGCATATAGCAGTTTCAAAGAAAACTTACATATCCTACTTAGGATATATAGCTAAGCAGAGCAGGAACAAAGCCTGTAAAGATATCACAAATATAAACTCAAATGATATAAAATTATGGAAATTAAGGCTTCAAGAAAGGATGGGGGAAAAAAAACACAACTTTAAAGCTGCTGTCAAGCAAAACATCAGCGGGACAATGTCCTGAAATGAAAAAAAACCTCCAGCCATACAGTGAAAGCCACAAAGGGTTTAACTGATGTACTTCAGTCCTGCAAACACGGGGGAGTCTGAAGTAAGCAGCAAGCAACCATTGCAAGCTCCATACTGAGCTGGAAAAAACAAGCAAGCATCAGGGCATTTTGGCCTTCTTCATGTCAAGGTTTATAGGCCCAAGAGCACGTCTCTGATTTGAAATTGTACCAGTTAGCTTGACATGTAACAACTCCTTAAACATCTCAAGTACATCCCTGCACTGTCACAGGACATCCAAGCACTTTGCTCCCTCTGTTTGCTACAGCACCAAAATCTGAAATAAACCCTTGATAGCAATTAGAAGTCTTATCAAGTTAACAGTTAAAACATGAGAGATAAGGGAAATAGTTCATTTAATTAAGTGAAAGCAAAGTGTGCAAAAGGGCCAGTATTCAAAATGCTACATTTTACAGGGTTTCTGATAAGGAATATTAACAGCATAGAAAGCATTTTGAAAAATATTTTACAAACACAAGGTTATCTTAATTACCACACTACTGGTCCACCCCTTCCTCCTTCAGGAAGGGCCCAGAAAAAAAAGGGGAAAAAACTAACACTCCTCTTACAAACCTCTCTATCTGACAATATATTTCTTAAGATAAAAGGCTGGATATTAACACTGCCATTTAAAACCTACCAAGTTTGAAAACTAGATTGTGTATATGTTCTACTAAACTCAGAGCAATATAAAATAGATCTCTCCAATTTCAAAGGAAACAGAAAGGAATTTTCAAAGGAAAAGGAGGCATCATCTGTTTATACACTTGCACAATGTTATTCAAAGCTATGTGGAAGGCAGCCCTTCCAACAGAAAGGATCAATTTATGATTGGATTGAGCTGCTTCTAACACAGCTTTAGTAGCATTTTGACCAGGCTGCAACATTCCATCCAGCTTCTGGCTGTCACTTTGGAAGAGTAGGGATACCCTGCAGGTTTCAAGTCACATCTGTCAGGTTTTGTGTGAATGTACCAAAGGTATTCTGGCATCTAAGACAGTACAAACACTGCCTGCTTTTAGCTTCCCCAGCACAAAACAGACTGACAAATTGTAGGAACTCCATTGGAAAACCACTAATGGGGATGGAGCACAGCTGGAGGCCCAGAGAGATGGGTTTGTCTGGCTTGGAGAGGCTAAAGCAAGATGCAAATACTGTCTCTTACTATTTGAAATAGTGGTAGTGCCCCTGCTTCAGGGAAAACAGAACCAGATTCTCCTCTGAGGTACACAAGGAAAGCACCACATGGCTGTCCCAGCTTGCGACACGGTAAAATCCCACTGGACATAAAGAAATGATGATTAAGCACTGGGACAGGCTGCCTACAGAAAATCATTGTGCTTTGACTTCAAAACTCAACTGGACAAGCCTGAACAAGTCAACCTAAAGCTGAAGCCAGCCCTACTTTAAGCAGATCTCTTAACCAGACACCTCCAGAGGTCCCCTTCAGCCTATTTTTTCTACTGCTCTGAGTAATGGTTTTAAATATATTATGCATTTACTTTAGAACTTTACTTGTTCTATTAAGGTATTTCTTGCATCCTGGACTTCCTGGAACAGGTTTGGATCATCAGTCTCCAGCAGCAGCTTTTGCTCAAAATTTTTTCCATCATCCAAATCAGAAGTAGGCTTCCACATTATTTGCTCCTTAGTCACAACATCAACCAGTCCTCTGAAGGTCTTGGCTTCCCCAATGGGCAACTGCAAATAGAATGGAGACTTTAGACAGCTGCAAAAAAATTAATAAAGGAGTTCCATTCAAAAGAAAGGAAACAAGCATTTAATTTCTAGGCTTACCTGTAGTAGTAAAGGTTTTGTCTTCAGCTTTTGTTTGATGCTCTCAACAGCATATGTAAAACTACAGAAGAACAGATACTAAGTTACACAAAACTTTATGATATCAGTAAAACAGGCCTATTTACTCCAAAAATTACTCCTATAATTACACAAAAACATGCATTTGCATAACCAAAGCAGTATATGGTCAGTATTGACATTAACTGGGCTTCTCTTGCTGCCTTAAGTTTTAGCTTTCATGTTTTTCAGTCTGTGCTGCCCAGGGCTGTAGTTCTGAGCCTCACATTCAGTGCTGGTCAGCTCTCTTCACAGAGCAGGGAGACAAAACAAATCCTTTTCCTGATGAAGACCAAGGACAACTTTCAGGCCCAAAAGCACAAAGAACAGTGGGCTGAAGAAGGAAAACAAGAAGGATGGGACCTCACAACCTGGAGCTGTAATTGAACATTAAACCCCAATATGCAAATGGACCAAAGCTTATAAAAATGTAAGACCTTGTGGCCTGTTGTCCATTTTGTGACCATTCTAAGTCCACCCTGGGTATAGGCCTCGCCAGGCCCTGTCCTGCCCAAGGTGTATCCTGGAGGCCTTTCAATAAATCCCTACTTTATTATCCAGCTCTGTCCCGTCTCTGTTTCAGGTCAGCCTTCCCAAGGCATCACTCTATGCTTATCTGGAAAATGCTAGACATTCTCTTAAAAGCTTTTTAGCAAGTATTAAAGTAACTGCCTAAATACCTTGCCCTGCTTTTGTCCATCTTGTTTAAAAAGCAAATCCGTGGTATCTGGTATTTGTCTGCTTGTCTCCAGACTGTCAGAGTTTGTGCCTAGAACAAAAGACAAAATGGAAATATTAGTGTCAACAGCTGAACTCTCCAACACCACTGAAGGTCTGAGTTCAGAGCAGAAGGGAACTGTGCTCTGTATTGTGACAATCCCATATCTAGCATCACAGATAAACTCCACAAGGAGCTTTGTCTTATCTTGTCTCTCAGCTGTTGTCATTCCCTTTCCTGCTCTAAGGGCATGCAGGCATAGTGGCAAGGGAATGTGAAGAAAAACTAAGCATTATGGGGGGCACATATAGGGAAAACTCCATAATGTAGTGACTTGATGATTAATTGCCAAATTATTTAGGCACACAGAGGCAAGCTTTTCTGTGGCTACACATAACACTAAAAACTACTGTGGTTTTAACAGTAATTTGTGCACTGCCAAGCCATTTATCTTATGTATTTTTATTTGAAAATTAAAGCAGGTATATAGAAAAATCAGTTCAGATTCAGTCTCTTACCACTATGTGGAATAAAGCAAGACTTTGCTACAGAGTTTTAGAAAAAAACAAGCAGATGTAATTGTTTTGTTGGTGGAGGTGGAGGCTGTTACTCAGTTCAGGTTCATACTTAATGGCATTTAATTTTTTCCAGTAGCAAGTCAAACAGTGTGATGTACAGTGATTAAGAGTTCTCTCATTCCTCATCATGGGAAAAAGGTAAGAGGGATTTCATGCAAGAGGGATTTCACATATAACTTTTCTACAGGATTGAACTACTGATACATCTCATGCTATAAAAAGTCCAGTTCTAGCTTGCTTCCACCTTTTCTGCGTTCTGTTAAAGAGGCCATTGGGGAGGGAGAAAACCTGCCTGAAAATTACCTATTTTCTACATGAAACCTGAAAATCAGAAATTGACAGATATTAATTTCATTCCATTTGTGGAGCTTGTCAGAAGAATTCACCTCAATATTTGTAAAAGACAGCAACAAAACCAAAAAAAAAATCCCCAACTTATAATGGTAATCACACTTATTTACTGCTTATTACCATGGAAATTCCTGTGCAGTACAGGATTTAAAGTTAAACGCCCAGCTTCCTGAAGCTGAATTTTGATAAAGGCATTGAAGGAGATAATACATAGAAAAACCTGGGAAAATGGTGGGAAAATAACCAAGAGTGACTGTAAGTAACATAAGAGAAAATTGGGAAGGTACATTCACCCTGTAACAAAATTTGTAACTGTTATTACAGGGCAAAATGAAGTTGCTACTCCCCAGATAGGATGCGGTCAGCATGCCTGACTTCCCACACACAATACATGCTGAGGGGGGATAAATGGAGGCTGGAGCAGAGTGGAGACACCCTGTCCAGGCTCTGTTGAAATCCTTGGAAGAGGGGGAACTCAGGGATACCTCACAGCTGATAAGCCACATAGCAGCTGTCAACCAAGGGAGAAAACATAAGATTTCTTGCTGTTGAGCCAGGAACCATGGCAAGATCACAGACATATACCTCTGTATTAAAGGTGACCTCAAACACTGATATTACCCACGTACAAGGTACAGCCTCCCCACATTGAACATGATGCATGACTACAGTCACTCAAGCTCCATCTACACACAAAAATAGTATGGAAGTAAATTAAAAATGGGGAGAAGTTACATACTTCTGGGAGCTTCTGGGGTCAGACAACAGGCTGAACTTGTCTTCATTCCCACAGCGACATCTGTTGGGTAAGAACTGTACTCTATCCATGCTGAAAAACTATCAACCTAACTTTGGTTAGGTGTTAGAGCTGGTTAGCATATTGCTTTGAGGACATTTTTACACCCAGATGCTATCACCAGAAGTCTTCAAACCTTAACCTGTCCCAGTCTTCAATTACATTAATGAGTGTTATTCCATAAACTGTTAAGTCTGAGTCCTCTAAGAGTGCTAACAGTTGCTAGCAGCAAGTAACAGTGCACTGTGGAGGCCCAGGGTCTCTCTTATGCTGTTGGCATGTGTCCCTGCATCTTTCCTGAGGCCAACAATTAATTAATTCTGTTTGCATATGACCCATAGGAACAAGGCAGTTGAACCACACTCTGATCCTGTGGACTGTTCAGTGAAGGGGCCCTAATAATAATAACAATAAGACACTGACAGACTGAATGGGGCACAAGGGTCTCACCTTTCCTGGGAAACTGAGAGGCTAATCAAACACAAAGGGTTTGAGAAAATTCCTCCCTTTCCCATGACAGACTGCACACACACACACAAAAATCTAACAGTTGATTGTACCTCAACACCAGCTGAAGCATCAAATACTGCTACTGCTCCATCCAGGACTCTCAAACAACGCTCAACTTCCACTGTAAAGTCCACATGGCCTAAAAAACAATTTTCCTTTTATATGATGATCATTCAAACAGGCAACATCAACAGGTCATTACGTATTTAAACAGTATTTTTCTCTTTCAAGTAATATCAAAACAACTTCTTTACTTGCAGGGGGATAGATGTCAGTCTTTAAAATAAACAACATTATAAAGAAATCCTAGAACTGAAAGCAATTTAATGTGGAAACATCTGAGCTCACTTTATATAAGCTAGATTTGGAATCAGCAAACAGTAATTATCCAAAACTGAACAGAGCTTAGTATAGGCATATTGTCTAAGCAATTAAATTTTGCACTATATTTAAGACAAAGACACTCTGTGACACTCCACCTCACCCTCTTTCCCTGAGTACAACTGAAGAGCAGTACCTGGGGTGTCAATCAGGTTGATTCTGTAGTCCTTCCAGTCAAATGTGACAGCAGCAGACTGGATGGTAATACCACGTTCCCGCTCTTGTGCCATAAAATCTGTCACTGTGTCTCCATCATCAACATCTGCAAACAGAATGCAGGATTGGGTAGGTCATCAGTTCAAAACCTGAAATTGTCTTTGAATACAGATGTCAAGAGAGAGTTGGAAATAGTCNGAAAATTTGCCTTTTTAAAAACATTATAATACCAGATAATTTACCCAGGCTCCCTTTCCTAGAAATAAATGTCCTGCAAATGGAAGTCAAGCACAAGTGAAAGACAAACAATTCCAACAACCTTTTTGTTGTTCTTAATCCCAGTAACACCATAAGCATTTTTAAAACTAAACAAAGTCCAAAATTGTGAACAAACTACAGTTTTAAAAAACCTGGCTGCATTCACTCTGTGGAATGTCACTGACATTTTGAAATTTGGTAATCAAAAGGTAATGCAGCCAAAAGTAAAGTACAAACAAACAAACCACCAAGTAAGAAGTTGGGTTTTGTTTACTTTATAGTAACAGGAGAAACAGTTTACATTTTTAAATTAGCAAGATCCCAAGCTCCACTGCTTCACAAGCCTAACATCTTCTATCAGTCATATACAGTAGAGAACAGGATATAAAACTTAAAAGGTCAAAAAGGAACACAAACAGAGGCTGCTGTGACCATTTCAATCTTGAAGAATTCTATTAAACTTGGTGTAGCAAGGAATTCTTCTTGTGCCATGGCTTTCAAAAGAAATGGATACTCTTTCTTACTCTGGTTTCTTCACAGGTCAAAAGAGAACTCAACAAACTTCTTTACCAGAATGGCAAATAAGCAACCAGTAAAAGAAGGAGATGCTTGAATTAAATGTTAAATGAAGATAATGTGTTGAAAGTAAAAGAAAAATATCAATGATAACTACTATGATAACTGAAAGCAAAATTGCCTTAGTACACAAAGGAACATTAAAATTCAATTAAACTGTAACACAATTTTGGAACAATGGCCTCCTACATGAGGTATTCATACTCTACCACAGGTAATTGTACACTATTAAAATTTTTAAACCTACTGAAATACAAAAAGTATTTCTAACCTCCAAGTGTTCTTATATATCCAGAATAATACAGCATTCTCTCTGTTGTTGTAGTTTTGCCAGCATCAATGTGGGCCATAATGCCAATGTTCCGTATTCTGCATAAAGTGAAAACACTGTGGTTAGGGCAGGAGTTTTTTAATCCTGTGATAATTCTTATTTGCATAAACAGTTATTATTCCCTGAGAATAGCACACCAGATTAATAGCATTGTTCCTCTGCTGCACATCTGATACAGTGTGCATTCTAACACCGAATAATGTCAGTACTGATATGGTGGATTTTCTTCATATCAGTAGTACTGAAGAGTGTTGCAACAGGTTTCCAAGCTGCACTTCACAGAAGGAAGCTTGGAAAGCTCATGCTCATCCCTCCACCCTCCCCTCTCTTGTCCATCCCAATCCCTGACACCTGGTGCCTTAAACAATCCACTGCATATATATCCTTTATGCCCCAAATACAGCACACCCAACTTCCCACGAAGCTGTCCTTGATCTGGTTCACCTCCTCCTTCCTGAAGACCTCACCAGTTGCTTCCAGAACTGCTTGGCCTGCTCTGTGCAGCACAGGCTTGCCATCAGCCCCCAAATCCACCATTAATGCTGGCTTGAGCTCACATCAGGTACATCCCACCCTCAGGAGCCTTCCAAGGGAATTTCATCCCTAAGAGACTTCTGTGGCAGCTTAGCCCCTATTGCCTTGCCCCTCTTTAATGTGGCAGTGCTCCCAAGAACACAAACACACAGCCCTGCCCACCACGCTACTCTAGTGGCCAAAACATCCTTCCCCCTTCTCCAGCTCCCAGCAACACCATGGATTTGGAGCTTCCCTAACAACCTGGGTTTGGATATGATGGTGCAAGCAAGAGACAACACAGGACTCTGTGCCACCAGCAAGCACTCTGCAGTGAAATGTCACAAGGGTAAAGGTAAGCATATTATATATTAAACATGCACATGAGACAGGAGTGGCAACAACCTACAATTCCTTATCACATCAACTGCTCTGACTGAAGTTACATCCCAAAATAAACTAGCCTGATGTACCTGGATATATGAGGATTAATGACAGAATGCAGAGACTTGACATCTCCTGGAAACAAACAAAATGAAACAACTTTTCAGACAGAACCCAATGTAGAAATATATTTAAGAATATGTCTAAAAATCTTATTTAAAAAATTTCAGAGCCACAAGTCATAACACTCTGTAATCTCTACCACCTCAAAATTTTAAAGACATGCTTAATTTTAAACAAATCTCCCCCCCCCTCAAAAGAAAAAAAAAAAAAAAAAAGAGAAATGCTTGAAAGAACAGCTGTCCTTTAGAAACAACAGGAAAAAGCCAACACAGGGAAGTATCATCATCTTATTCTGCAGAAGCACACCTCAGGTCAAGGCAATGTAATGCTGACATTCATCTGAACTAGTGATTAGGTAATAAATGTGAAAAGTTAATTCTCCTTTAGGCCTTAAAGTTATACAACATAATTCTCAGGGATAAAAGGCAAGCTGACCCCTGTTGAAAAAATATGGGACTGGGAAGTTTTAAATGCTATTTTCTTGCAAGACACATTCTTTCTCACACAGTTCAGCTGGAAAATAAGTTTTCATGTTTGTTTTTTTTTTTTATGAAACTAACCTGAATTCAGTTATTCAAGCTATTGAAGTTTCAGGAACACACACAGTACTTTAGTTCATCTTTGACAGGCCACACAGAATTCAACAATATTTGGGTTAACATTCCTTCACCACCTGGAGATCATCTGTCTCATCAGCACTAAAGCAGCATCTTACAGGAACCCTTAATGAGGAGTTCCAGTACACTTCACAACTGACCTGAATTCTTATAACATGCACCTTTGCTTATTTTTGTTTTCTAAAAGCCTGTGAATCCTCTGAGAAGAGAGCAGCAACACAACTCTTCAGTCCTTGAGCCCTTTAAGTGCTGCATTTATGTTTCATGCACTAAATTCTATAAAGAATGGCCAAAAGAATACAATAAAACAGAAAGTACACAGAAATAGAAAGCATCTTTTATTCTTACTCACTTTTAAATTAATCCTTGCTATAAAGAAAACAACATAAACTTATACCTGGTGGAGAACTGTAGTTTCTCAGACTGCAGTTTTGTTGTGTCACATTCATGACTCTCATTTTTGCACTTCTGAAATACATGTACTTGAAAGAAAAAGAATCATACAGAATGTTTATTGTTACAACTAGCTACGTTTTTGGAAGCTGTAGAAAAACAAACTGAAAAAACAAATCTACAGAAACAGGTATTGTCGTGAGGTATTTATATAAGGTCAAAACAATAACTATTTAAAAGCAGATGCTTGAAAATTATGCCCACACTGAGGTTTGAACCAAATTTGATCCCAATAGTATCTGGGATATTCAGTAAAAAAATTTATGGCAGCATCAAAATCTTTTTCAATAGCCAAACATTTTTAAACACATCTAATTATTTGTGTAAATAATTTAAAAATGACAGGAGTTAAGCAGTCAAAAAATTCACACAAAATTACAAATTCAATTCCCCATTCTGAAGTCCCATTCCAACAAGAAAGTACACATTGTCCAGAAGACAACTATTAAGGACAAGAAACCCAAACAAAAACCAACACCCCAATTCAAAAAGCTTAATCAGAATAACCCAAGTGTTTCCCTTGCTCACAGAGGAAGTATCAAAACTGGGGAAAGCTTACCTTATTGCAAAAACTTGATGACTTCAACGCATTCACAGAAAATTTCCCCATAATTCTCAACATTCTGGCTCCCGTCTCTAAAGCTGTCCCCTGGCAAGGAAAGTAAACATTATAAAAAATGTTTATGACAGGAAGCAGGCTAACTATGTTCCTTTGACATAACTCAATCACAAAACTTCATTCTTTTTGATGGGATATCAGGTTAATATTTTTCAAGTTATTGCTTTGCAAGTTAAAAGTGTCAGATCCATAATAATAATGTCATTCAGCATGAACAATGCAGCATAAATTAATATCTACAAACATTAAATGTATTTCTTAAGGAAATGTTACAGCAGAATAATGAAAATCAGAGGTCGCACTCACTCTCAGATAAGCTCCAGAGCATCGATTACAGAGCAAAATACAAATAGTTCTTCTAGGCTAGGATTACAGGCCAAAGTACCTATTTAGGACAGAAACAATAGAAAATATTAAGTACTACGACCTTTTAAGGATAGTCAAAAAAACCCCCAACACTGCAACAAAAAGCCAAAGTGCAGCAGCTCCTAAAGCACTCCTAGACGGCTGCTGGTTATTTGAGGAGAGGTCACTGCCCAGCTCCCGTGACTTTATGCTCCGCTTCACAAGGAATAGTAAGCGGCTCCGAGCAGAGGCTCACCTCCACTCCCTCATCCTGCGAGCCGCACGCCCCTCCTGAAGGTGCCGGGGCAGCGGGGAGGGCGCGGGACCCTCACGCCGCCCGTGACGAGTCCCCAGGCCGAGCCCAGCCGAGTGCCGCCAGGGGCCGACCCCCGGTGGCTCTCCGCAAAGCGGCACCGCCTTCCCCGCCGCGTTAGGAGCCTCCGGGGCGTTTCTGCCCCGCTTCACCTTCCCCGGGCCTCGCACACGGCCCAGCCCGGCACCGCGCGGGCCTCGCTCGTCAGCACGGCCGCCGGAAGGC
>WEIU01017670.1:21191-38884 GCA_013389925.1 Aegithalos caudatus
CGGGATAGAGGACACGGGCTGCGGGATAGGGGAGCCGGGAACACGGGGCTGCGGGATAGAGGACACGGGCTGCGGGATAGGGGAGCCGGGAACACGAGGCGCGGGATAGGGGGGCCGGGAACACGGGCTGCGGGATAGGGGGGCCGGGACACGGGATGCAAACGGCGGAGCAGGGAAGGGAGCGGGAGGCCGGGCGGGCCCCGCAGTGAGCGGCCGTGACCGCGGCGCGTTTTGTGCCCACAGCCGCAGAACGAGCACATCGAGCTCCACCGCAAGCGCTATGGCTACCGGCTGGACTACCACGAGAAGCGCAGGAAGAAGGAGGGCCGGGAGGCGCACGAGCGGTCCCGCAAAGCCAAGAAGATGATCGGGCTGAAGGCGAAGCTGTACCACAAGCAGCGGCACGCCGAGAAGATACAGATGAAAAAGACGTGAGTGTACCGCCCCGTTATCCCAGCGCTTGAAGGATGAGACGAGGCGTTGATATTGTTACAAAGAGCTCGCTGTTGCTTGGGTCACGCCTTAAGGTTTCAAATAGCGATCGGGCTGCAGAAGGAAGGGGGCTTTGCTGCAGCAAACACATTCCAGAGTCCCTCTATTTTAAATGAATATTAACAATTCCACTGCTGGAGGTACTCCCTGAGAAAAGTGTTGATGAGCAGTAACTGTGACTAATGTTATCAAGACAAAAAAAAGTGAATGTGTTTCCATGGAGCTTTTATGTCACTCCTGTGTTAGTGTAGCAAAAGGCAGCACACATTTTTTAATGATTAATAGAAAACATACAGTAGCCTAGGCAGTGTTTGATCAGAAGGTAAGGCCTGTCTTCAAGGATAAACAGCAGTGTGAAGCATAGACAAATAAAAACATTTTTCTGTGAATTTTACCTGTTATCCAGAACTTGAAATCAAAGCTGTTAATGATGTCTGAAAACCAGGCAAGAAAACAATATTCCATAGTATAAGGCCTGTAAAGGACTTATTTTTTCTTTGGTGCTGGGAGTGGGAAGGATAGTTTCCACCACAAACTCATTTTTGGCTGTTTGCTTTAGATCACTCAGAAATTCCTTAAAGAGGTGCAAGACCTCCTTAAAGAGCTCCTTCTTGTGTTTCTGTCCTGGTAGGAGGTCACAAGATGAAGTGAAGTTAGTAGTTTACCCTGAAAATTATTTAGTATTATTCCTTAAATATAAATCAAATATCTCTTAAAAAATTGAGCAGGCACAGCCTAAGTTAAAACAGTATATCTAGAAATAATTTTTTTATTATTTTTAGAAATTTTTTTTTCTTGTGCTGTTAATATTGGTTTTCCTTCTTTGCAGCATTAAAATGCATGAGAAGAGAAATACAAAGCAGAAGAGTGATGAGAAGACACCCAAAGGAGCTGTACCAGCATACCTGCTGGACAGAGAGGGCCAGTCCCGGGCCAAGGTCCTCTCTAACATGATCAAACAAAAAAGGAAAGAAAAAGCTGTAAGTAAATATATCAAAATTCAGATACCTAAAATTATGGGTAGCAATGACCACTTTGTATTGCTGATGCTCAGGTTACTAACAACCTTCAAGCAAAGGCTAATTAAAACGTGAAACCTTGAGTGACTGAACAGTTTAGGACAATATATCTTGATTTTTTGGAACTTCTGAGTGCTAATTAGAATAAGTGGATAGGAGTTACATAACAACTATGGACTACCTCTCTGCTTTACAGAAGTTTGATTTTATGCTTTGGTTTTCCCTCTTTCATTTAACTAAGTGACATGTAAGAATATTGACCTTTTTTTTGTTTTACCTTCCTTCCAGGGGAAGTGGGAGGTTCCTGTGCCAAAGGTTCGTGCACAAGGAGAAACAGAAGTCTTAAAGGTGATTCGTACAGGAAAGAGAAAGAAGAAGGCATGGAAGAGGATGGTTACAAAAGTTTGTTTTGTTGGAGATGGCTTTACCAGGAAGCCTCCTAAGTATGAGCGATTCATTCGACCAATGGTAATGTTTTACAGCCTTAAAGAACATTTAACTAACAATTCTTTTGATTCACTGCTTTGATTTTCTGTGGTAAAGAAGCTTTCTTGTGTGATAATGCACTTGATCATTACTCCTGTAGAACATTCCAGTTAGTTTCCTTGAAAAAATATAAACTTCTAATAGCATGGGGGTGGGGAGATGCCTCTACAGCCCCAGTCTATGTTGAAATACCTGCTCTTATTCCTGTAACTCAGATGATGCCAGTAAGTTAAAGCTATAAGCTCTCAAATCAGCATGGGAAAATCTTTATCAAGGGTACTTGGCATAGTTTTTAAAGGTGGAGGTGTCTTTTTCAAGCTGCTATGATTCTCTGAACTGCAGAAGCCCACTCTGTTCTAGGACTTCAGAATCCCCTCTTTTTGGCTTAAGTAAGTTTGCAGCACATTTGTGATTGTATTTAAGGGAAAAGCTGTGCCTCCAGCCTGACCTTTACTTACACAGCTGCAGGAGCAGTGCCTGGGCTCTATCAGCCTGGCAGCACACAGGCAGAAAAGCTGGATTCAGTGAGATTGTGTTGGTTTTTTTAATATAAATAGCCATTCCTGTTCCTTTACAGGAATCAACAATCACTGTGCAGGCTGCCTGTTGAATTGCACTCACTACTAGTTTGATGGTCTTACACAGCCTTGGAAAGATTTTTTTGACACAGAAAAATGTATGGTGCATAATGGTAAAGTACCCTCTATGAAGTGTAGGTCATTAGATAAAAAATTCTATAGCAGATGGGTATTTTATATTTTGCTGTACTTTCTTCATGGAACAGAAATTGTCCAGGGTAACAAGTGTTATTGTTGGGCTACTACTAAAAATTGACATCCTGAAAACATGTGGAAAGCTTTATCTTGTCATTAATCAGGTTTTAAAATAAATCTGGCAATCTACAATAGGCAGATGACAGTCTGTATTCTAGGTTGTTTCATTCTTCCCAGTCTCTCTGAGCATATAAAGATGAGGACATAATTCTCAAAATGTTTAACTAGATCATTTGTGAGAGCTTAAAGCAAATATTAACTCATTCTAACTCTTTATGCAACAGGGCCTGCGTTTCAAGAAGGCACATGTGACACACCCTGAACTTAAAGCTACTTTTTGCCTACCTATCCTTGGTGTAAAAAAGAATCCATCATCTCCTTTGTACACACAACTGGGAGTAATTACTAAGGGTACTGTCATTGAGGTGAACGTGAGTGAGCTTGGCCTTGTGACACAAGGGGGCAAAGTTATCTGGGGTAAGTAAGTTTAACTGTTTATACTGCAGAACTGCTTTCTAAAGTTCTTAGTCTTCATTGCATAATGCATTTTTAATGTATCCTGTAGTCATAATTGATCCATTGCTAAACATTAGGTTTGGGCTGTAGCAGAAGCAGCTGATGGGAACTCTAAAAGTACAAGTTTTAAGTGTTAATCTTAGTCTTTCCATTCACACTTTTAAAATTAAATTAGGTGAAGTTCAGAACAAAGACTCAACTTCCTTGCCTGTCTATTCTATTGAGCAATGCCCCGAGTCTGTAACCATGTGAACCACGAACAATTGAATTACACTTGCAGTGGAAGATCCTACATTCTATGTAGGAATCTCATCAACAGATTCTGCACCAGGGGTGGGACAGCCGTGGCTGTGTGTATGGACTGGGGAACAGGCTGGAAAGCAGTGCCAGGGAAAGGAACCTGGGAGCTCTGGTCTGTGGCAAATTGAACAGGAGCCAGCAGTGCCCTGGCAGCCAGGAGGGCCAGAGTGTCCTGGGGACAGCAGGGACAGCATCAGCTGGGCAAGGGAGGGATTGTCCTGCTCTGCTCTGCTCTGGGGCAGCCTCACCTCCAGTGCTGGGGGCAGCTCTGGGTGCCACAATGAAACAGAGACACAAAACTATGGGGGAGTGTGCAGAGGATGCCAAGAGGATGGTGAAGGGCTGGAGGGAAGGTGTGAGAGGAGCAGCTGAGGTCACTTGGTTTGTTCAGCCTGGAGGACACTGAGGGGAGACCTCACTCTGCTCTTCAGCATCCTCCTGAGGGGAAGCAGAGGGGCAGGTCCTGATCTCTTCACTCCCTGACCAGTGACAGGACTTGGGGTAGCAGCACAAAGCTGAGTCAGGGGAGCTTGAGGCTGGATATCAGGGAAGAGGTTCTTCACCTCGGCTGTGGCTGGACACTGGAGCAGGCTCCCCAGGGAAGTGGTCACAGCTCCAGCCTAACAGAGTTCAGGAGGCATTTGAACAATGCTTTCAGCACATTTGAACAATGCTTTCAGCACTTGGTGTGACTCTTGGTGTCCTGTGCAGGGCCAGGAGTTGGACTCAATGATTTTGATGCATCCCTTCCAACTCAGCATATTCTCTGAGTCTGTGGTCTTCATAGGATCAGACTGACTTCATTTAACACAGTGGTTCACTTAGACAGTAGGAAACCTAAGATTTTTTTTTAAATCCTCTCAGAACTCTAAATAATCCATTTATAAAAAAGAGCTTGACTATAATGTGTTGAGATCATAAGTTTACAGCTCTGTAGAAAGTAGATTGAGAATTCAAAGTGCATTTGAGTCCCTGTAATTTAGAGACTTGTTGATGGAATTTGCAAACGTAGAAAGATGTAATCCATATGAACTACTTCCAGGTTTTGTACAAATGTAATTTTCTTTTCTCTCCAGGGAAATATGCCCAAGTAACTAACAACCCAGAAAATGATGGCTGTATCAATGCAATTCTGCTTGTTTAAATTGGATACCAAGTGTTGGATGTGGGCACCTACAATATAAGTGGACTTTACCCAAGTTTAGAAAATCTTTGGAACCTTCAGCCATTCCAGAACAGTGAACCCCACAAGATGATGAGGAACTTCAGCCAGAAACAACTGCTCACATTTTTATATATATGTTTGTTCAGCTGAACAGTGTCCAAATAAAGAGATTTAATTTTTCTGCTTTGCTTATGTGGTATGGATTTGATCTAAGCCTTCTTGGTGTTTTTACATTAGCAGTTTCCTTGCTTAGGTATGTTGTACCTAATTCAGGTCACATTTCCTTAGGGGAAATTTCCCATATAGGAAATAGAGCCACCATCTCACACAATGTCCTGCTGTAATAACTAAAGGTACAGAAGAGCTAATTTTGCTAATTTGTATTCAACTTGTGGGAAAGCAGAAGAGCTGGGAGGCTGGAGCTGGATTGTTACTGCAGACTGACATTAGAAATTAAGCATAAGGTTTGATACTTGCCTCTGCAGAATCATGGGCTTGGGAAAATGAGCAGCAATGGGGGTGTTTGAGATGGTGTAAAAAATCACTGGCAAGGGCACCAGAAGGAAAAAGATTTAATATTAAGCAACAGCACAACAAAGTTCATTGGCAAGATTTGCTCTTCTCTGAGATAGTTAAGGAATACTAAGGAAAAAGCAATGCAACAAACCAAAAAACCAAAATCCAGTAAACCAAAACAAATTGTGTGTGTGCGTGCCTGTGTGCACGTGCTTAGGTGTGTGTGACAAAAGGATAGAAAAGGCAAGAATAAAAAGGAAAACAGCCTAAAATCCCAACAGCACTCAAAACTTAATTGTGCTTAACTTCTACATTAAACTTTAGTCCTAACTTAACAATTTGACACAGGATTAACACTTAACAGGACTTCAACAACTTCACAACTTAGCAAAAGGAAACACTTGACAACATTTAACTTATGTCTTTCCCTCACAGGCCTAATTTAGTTAGAGGTGTAAGACACTTAAACATCTAAGAAAGGAGCATTTCTCCCGGATTTGCTGTAGCATATGTGCACATGCATGCATGCATGCAATCAGTGCAAGGCACCTGTGAAACATTCCCCTCAAAGGTTGTGAAATGCTCACCCCAGATGCTTTTGCATCTCAGCAGGCAAAGGGTTGGACCTCGAACAGCACAAGCGAGGGCGTTTTTGTTTAGCAATCCTGTGAATACAGCAAACAAGAGTTACCTGGCTCTGAGAGGCCACACTCGGAGGCAGGAGAGCTTAGGAGTTGTTATTTTTGACCTCTGTTTAAGTGCTGCCGGAGAGCGAGCTTTACTCATAACAATGTTTCACCCTGCCCACAGTTTGGGTCAGCACTTTATTTGATGTTACAGCAGCTAGGCAAGAGAAACAGTTTCCAAGTCTGTTCATTATGAAAACAGGAGCTTGTTACCAGCTGTTTCTGGGAACAGACCGTGTTTCTGATAAGCTCAAGAGGAGATGAGCTCCGGGGCTGTTGGCACGGCTGAGACCTAAACAAGAATCTGTCAGAGGGCAGCGCTGCCTGGAAATCCAGTGGGGATGCACCTCCACAGATGCATCTTACCTGGTGAAAGATAACCAGAAGGACAGCTACTCTCCACCTGCCCCCTGACCTCATGCCTTTCTCCCCTTTGTTTCCACGATTGCATTGATGGAATGAATAAAACATAGGAGTGTGTAGCACCTTTGTTTCAAGCAAGAGAACAGTTTCAGAAACTTAAAAGGGATTAAAGATGTGAATTTTTGTCTGACAGTCCTGATACAACTATTTGTAGCAATTTTAGTGCCTTTAAGAAATACTGAAGAGAAACTAAAGGTCACAAGCCTCAGCTGCTCAATATATATTTATCTTGCATTCTTGAAATGAAAGAATCAAAGGCTATTTCTAAACTGGAAGCTTTCAGCAATGCTGTATATAACTGAACCGGTAATCTTCCAGTCATGGCTTTAGTAGTAAACAGAAGTTTTTTATCACTATAAATAACCACATTCACCACTTTATAGTCTTACTCTTAAATAGTACTTCACTTATAGCCAAGGAGCTTTTAGCACAAATTTCAAGTCAAACCCTAATAAATTTGCTCCAGTTATGCAAGCAGTATTCACCTACAGCAGATTTGAGTGTGTCCTGGTGTGAAGATTCCACCACCTCTCTGAGCAGCCTGATCCAGCATTTGACCACTTCTAGTTTAAATTGGTTTTTGTTTAAATACAATTTCCTATATTCCAGTTTTTGCCCAACTGGTCACCACTGAGTCTTAATCCATCTTTATATCCTTCAGTGATGCATGGCCTCTGCCTCCTCTACAGACTGTTCTATGATCTCATTAGGTTTTTGATTCCTACACAGTTAAACTCTCCTTGAGCTTGCTAGAAACACTGTATGAACAGGAACTTCTGAATCAAGAAGGGACACAGACATAATCAGCAATCCCCAACAGCATTCAAATATTACTTCCCTGAACCATAGACAGTAGAACAGTATTATTATTATTATTATTACTGGACTTTTAAAGAATTCCAGTAATTACTTACAGCCAGGATGAAGATGGACTGATGTCTAAAGGCTATCATCTTGCAATCCTATAGACAATGCTCCTAAGTGAGGCCTTTTAACTCTCCTGGGCCACAGCAGTGCCTCTGAGTGGAACACTTCCCACAGCTCACCAGCTCAAAAGTTTGTGATACCCAGAGTAGCAGGGCCAAAAGCTGATGATTGGACCTGGGCTGATAGCTCCCCATCAATGCTTAAGGCTGAACCCTCACTCCAGAAATGCAAAGGCATTCAATATGAGTATTTCTCTGAGCTCAAGGGGTACTCAGTAGGTATCTATCTTTGTGCATACACACACACACATATCTGTGAATTGATTTACTCACCCTGTAGCAAATGTAAGTGTGGCCATCTCAGATCTGTAATTAAGTCACTGTTGAGTAAATCCTATTGAATCCCTTTATAAATGTTAACTAGTCAGTGACTGAGTGCTGCCAAGTACTGTACAGATAAACTGCTGACAAAGTCCAGAACTAAGACTGGACTCAATTATGCTCTGTCAGGAGTTTGGAAAGCTGTGGTGTCCCATCTGTAGGGAGAAGGAAGCATCCTAGATTCATTGGTGCTTGTGGTTGAACAGAATGACAAAAGCCAGAGAATCCTCAAAATTCCATACTTAGCACGGAAGTTGGTATTTTGTCCGTGATCTCCTAGACACACCAGTGGGGTAGGATGAAAAGGAAGAGAAATGAGGGAAGCTGAAAAGGGTAAGGGAAGGGGAAATGGGAAAAAAAAAGGGAAGGGGAAGGGGACACACTCTGTGTTGTGCTTTATTTCCAGAAGCCAGAACAAGGATGTTTGGTCCTGGGAAAGTGCTGTCCTACCTTTGTGAGCCTCTATCTCAATTCATGTCCTGCTCTTGCTCAGTGTGCTATTATCAACAAACCTTCTCTTCTATGCTTCTACAAAAGCAAGGGGGTCCACTTGAACATCAGAACTCACCAGGAGGTCTTCCTTACCCTTTTGCATTCTCCATCTCTGTAAGTAATTTTAGATTGATCCTAAATCAATTTGCCTTTGTATGCTTCATCCCTCTAGTAAGTAATAGAGCAACTCTTGCCATCAAACCTTTTAACTTCATGCTTTTGTGAATTTATATTAAATCTGCTTTTGCTAATACCTTTGACAGTGATTTGTTAAGCAACCTAAACTAGTCATGTATTCCCCTTCCACCAGGTATGTGTACACGAGGTTATGACCCTCCTGAGCTTTCTCTTCTCCAGGAAGAGCAATTGCAGCTCCAGCTCTTCTATCACAGATGCTTCTCCAGTTCCATGTTTCCTGGAACTCTGGCAGGAAGTCAAGCTAGCTGCTTTTGTACAATCTTTATAACTTCTTTTATATGACCTACAGAGAGAGTAATTTTAACCATAACCTGTAACAGCTGTTTAACACATTGCCCTAGTCTAGACTTACTAACTTACCTATTTTATTTTGTACTAGTGGCAAGTCATTTGAAAGTAAGAGAGGGTCACAAACCAGTAAGTTATTTGGTTGGAGAGATGGAATTTTGTCAGAATAGATGAACCTCCATTTATTTGAGTAAAGCAAAGTTCTTGCTGCTTTAGTCTTTGCTCAACATTAACAACATGAAGAGAATACTTTGATTTCCTACAGCTGTCTTGAAAACCTTTACTAAATTTAGTGCTATAAATACATAACTTGTTGGCTGCATAACACAATTGCACTCATGACATTTTAATGTACCACCCTGCAGGGGAGTGTGTTACAGCATTTCTAGTTGGCTTGTCTATAGCAAACTACAGTAATAACTCATAAGTTTACATCATCTTGCAGAACTGATATAAACAGCAGAATGCATGCTGTAACATTCTGAAGAGCCTGTTCTTCTGCTTTTTAAAAAATAAAATCTGATGTATAAGCTAAAGAAAATTTTAATTGATACAAGATTTTTTATAATAATTTTTGATTTAAAAAAAAACACCCTCATTTGTAAAAGACAGGTTGTAAAATGATTGTTCCAGTGAATTGAGCTACTTTAAAATGTGCTTCCTTTATATCAGAGAAGACTCGAATATTAAAAACCAAGCAAAAAATAATCACAAAATAAGTTTATTACTACTTCAAAACATTTCAAAAGCAGCCAAGACAGTACTAAAAAAAAGGAAAAATTAACACAATAACAAGACTAGAGTACAATACTATGCAATAGCAATACATCTTTCATAAGATTTATAAACAGGGTATCACTAGTTTAGAAAACATCTAACACCACATCTGTGGAAATAAATTTAAAGTGTATCCCCATAGTAATATTTTAGAACAGTCACTTAGAAGCAAAGAAGCTGAAACTTAGGCCAATATGTTGCTAATAGTGTCAATGACCTGGTAAATGATCAATTTGATTACTGACATTTACAAATGAAATGGTACAAGAATGCAGTAAGGTTGGACATAATCTGAAATAAGTTAAAGCGCTTTTGAAATAAGATGTACACACTTTCATGCGAAGGACTATGAAACAGGAGAACAGCAAACAAGAATTCTGCATTAAATTAAAATTGACCAAGAGATAATATGGGAGAAGCAGTAGAAGACAGACATTTGAACAAATATTGGATTCAAGTACAAAACCATTTACCATTTAAGTGCAAGGCTGAAGTCACAAAGTAATGTCCTTTAAACTCTATTCCTAGACTAAATAAAGCTCAAAAATAATACTGCCTGCTTTCACTGTACACACATAGTTCCACAGCATCTTGTAATAACATTTGGTACAAACTTGTGTAAAGTTGATGGTTTAGTCATTTGTTGCTGGTGGAATAGGATCTTTAAAATTGTTTAAGAGTTTGATGTTAACAAGACAGTTAATTGTCCCCAAGGTAAAACACTCCAGTCAACATAGTTGTCAAACACATTCCCTTACATAAGTGTAACAGAATTTATAAGGTATTGAACTACTGTTCCTGTGGGACAGTCAGTACAGTGATAAAAAAACTATTATTTAAAGTCAGTATTCTGATTTTTCTATTCTGCATTTACTGGAGAAAGATTGATGCCAAAGAAGTTGTTGTAGAAATAAAAATGTGTCCTTTGGTTTAAAGAACTGCTGCGATCACTGTTAGAGCAGCGTCCATTTTTTAAGACTGTACTGGTTATTGGAATTGCTAATTGCACCACAACTGCCCACCTTCTGTCCATCACCTATTATCCCAGGCACCCCAGATTTATAGAGATACCAACTCAAGGGTACACTTTCAACATGTGTACTTAAGGTCAGTATTTAAAACTGACTCACTGAAATGAGATCAGAAATTTCATTGTTCTCAGTAGAAACCAAAACTACCCCAGTATCATAACCTTTGTGTATTTACTCTGCAATGATCTCAAAATAAAGATACTAATTGAAAGCATTCCAACTTAGCTGTCAAAAGTAAAAGCCAGGTGAGTGAAACTACTTTCCCATGAGCAGTTTTCCAGCTTCACCAGGAATATAAGTGATAAACATACATATAAAAACTCCACCTAGAAGTAATTGAAATTTCTGGGGCTCATAAATAAAAGAATCCTTAACTGTTTCAAAGTGGATACATTTGTATCAATTCAAGGACTTGGAAGATTAATCTTCATAAAGCTTGCCCTAAAAATGTAATATGAGTTGCAGTATACTGTATGCAACCACTCTAATTTAGGCCACCAGTCCTTGAAAATCCCCAATTGTTAGCAATGCAATAGATGCATTTTCTAGTCACTTCCTGATTTTTTTTTTTTTTAATTAATCTCAGCAGTAAAAGAGAAGCCATACAGAAAATAACAAAAATTTTGTCATATGTGCTTTATATAAAAAGCTTTATGACTTTTAGAAATGCTTAAGGTTCACTTGAATATGTTTACACACAACCAGGAAAGGTCTTGAATATCAGTCATGGGATTCATAACAAGTATTTGTATGTACATTGGTAAGATAATGTAGCTACATGCAATAGCTCCAGATTTAACCCCATAATCTCACACACCCTGAATTCTAAAGTTTAGGTAACACATTTTTTTAAATCACCTAATTTTTTTTCTTCTGTCAGTTGCTCTTAACAGTTCAAAAAGGAGCATGGTACTTCATCATCTGAAAAAAATAGTATGAACATATTTTATATAGTTAAAATCTCTTATAAATAGAGTTAAACTGTATAAGCATAAAAATCCAAAACTCAGATTCTTACATTACCTCCATAAAAGTTAAGACAGCATTGCAACTATTCAAGTGAACCTTGTACCTCTCTGTTTTTGAAACACCGTGAAAGACCAGTTTTTGCATCTTGGAAAAGGCATATGCAGGACAAAAAGTGGCATAACTTCCTGTCTTCAGAATCATTGTTCTTTTGTGTCTGAGGTTTTAGCCCATTACAAAAGAAGCTGCCTTTATTTGAAAAAAACACATAGCAAACTAGGCTAACTAAAACATGTGTGACAAGTGAAATACACAGTTTGCCAAGAGAACCTCAGAAGGGAAATAAGCACGAAAATCTGGGTTTATTTCTGTCTGCGTACAGCAAAGTTTGGCTGCTTAAGAAAAGTCATCAACTGGGAAGCTATCATCCCAGGAATTACACTCAAGTTGGAAAACAAAAGTGGGAATCAGAAGTACTTACAAGTATTTGCAAATATTTGCAAGTATTTGCACCCACTAACTCCTAAACGCATAGAAGTTTGGCAAGCAAGCATTTGCTGGAATACCCACTAACACACTAACAAATACCACAACCACCTGAAATGTCAGTGCCCACAGGAGTCACACACCTGGAAGTCACAACATTTTAATAGTTACCCCACAGCACCAGCCAAGTATTTGGAAAACACAAAGAACCACTTCCATTCAGACCAAAACAAGATTAAGTGTTGTCGCATCCTTTTCCTGTAATGCAACAAGTAATCATGTAACTCAAAACATGCAAGCAGTTGGGAAGGCAGTTCAAATGATTCCATACAGAGGCTTCATTCCATACACTCTGCAAAGACTTAGGCTTACCAAAATGCTTGCTTTGGAAGCTACAAATAGTTTACTGCGTAGGCATCTCTTAATATTTGCTCAAGAAATCCATTATCAGGCAGCACTGTGGCAGACACTGCACTGCATTTTACCAAGTCAGCTGTTTAAAGTGATTCCCATGAAAGACAAGTGCTGCTCACGTTGCACTGATCTACTGAGCTACACCTTTTGTACATTTTGAGACCTTAAATAAAGAACCTTACATTCTTTTAATCTCTCAAGCCTGTGGGAAGGGAACAAGAAACAATGAAGGATTTTTTCTTGTTCTGCTTTTCCCCACAGTAGAGAACACAAAGTTATTTAAAAAAAAAAATAATCTCAAGTGATGTCCAGTGACATAGAAGTCTACAGCAATTTAAGGGACCTTGACAGAGCCAAGATTTCACACCGCATTTTTTCTTCCATGACTACCACCTCAAATATACAAACCATTCCCTTTGATAGCACAACTGTATTTATTCAGCAGGTATCCTTTATGAAGGGAGGAGACTGGCTATTTACTTTCATACTACAAGTTCAATTTCTAGTGGTTAAATATAAAAAAAACAAACCAAAACTCGAGGAAAGGTGATGAACCCAAGAGAAAATCCAACCCAGAATTTTAAACACTTGTGTCTTATGCCAGATACAGTGCGGCTACACCCTAACGTTTTACACAAAATAGCCTCGTTATAAATAGACAAATTATCACAATTTGATTTTTAAGCCGGCTTTCCTTTTTTCTTGGGTGGACCTTTGTAGCCTTTCGCCTTTCTCCTCAAGTTTCTCCTGTCTACAATGGGCACCTCAATTTCTGCTTCCTCGGAGCTGCTGTCGGCAGCCCTCTCTGCCACTGTCTGCGTGTAGTGATCCGTCTGCTCCGCAGCCTCCTCCGAGGGCTCCTCCAGCTGGCTCTTCTGTGATTCCTGCCCAGAAGGCTGCTGAAAAGAAACACCCTCGAGTTCAACCATTACCAAAGAGCCCTGACTCAAGGCAGCAGGGGCCTCCTGCGAGTTGTGCCCTGCTTCCTCGGTTTGATCTTCTAATGAGGGAGGCAAGTTTTCAGAAACAGATTCTTCTGCTGCCTCAGCTACCACAGAGTTGGGCAGGCCGTTGTCAGAAGGCTCTTCCTTTGATGCTGAAGCAGCTGTGTTTTCAGTGCTGGCCTTTTCAGATTCTTGCTGTTCTTCGCTGCCCTCCTTCTCTACTGGTGCAACTTCTTCAGTCAGCATTTCTGAATCATTTTCGTTTAAAGCCTATGGGTGGAGGGGGTCAAAACAATCAAAAGGACAAGTATTGAAGGTAAAAGACACTGAATCACTACTTCCCCTACCTAACATCCTCAGTGGATAGTTTAGCATTTTTAATTCTACGCAAATAACTTGACAAGACAGTCCCTCCTTTTTGCCCAAGACTATTTTGTGACTATTTTGAGAGCTGCTCTCTCATTTTCAAATTGTTCAAAATCATTGAATAATTTGAGGTACAGAAAAAGCACTCTGATATTAATCCCAAGGGAAAAAAAATATTTTAGACAAATACAATTATTGTTTTGCTAGCATATAATAATTTTTTTTTCACTATAAATGAAAAAAAACTGTTAAAACCCGTGTTCTGAAAACAAAGGAATTTTAGCATTCGTACATCTGATCAGGCAAGAATTGATAGACAATATAATTATGTGGATTTATAGACTTACCAAACCAGTATTTTAGTGAGAAACAGCAGTTTCATGACAAACTGCTGCAAACATATCTTTCTTTTGGGTATCACATGCATATAGGTGCCCCTTCTGCACATTGCAACAGAAATGTTAGTGTATACTCCTTTTGGATTTACATCATCTGTCTTAATAATCACTTCTCCCAATAATTTAATGCAATGTTAGGGGCTACTTTCTGTTGCACAACAAAAGAAGAAAAATCCCTGCAAGATACAGACACTCTGAAGTTAAAAGGACTTCACATTTTGCTTTAGTTCTCTCACCTTCTCTGATTCAGTGTCTTCTGGAGGTTTTGCTGGAGCATCAAGGGGCAACGGAACAAACAGGGTTACAGGTTCCTTTCCTTGATTCTCAGACAGCAATTTTGATTCTCCACTTGGAACTTCATTTACTGCCTCCCCTTCAGCCATGAGTGAGGTCTTACCAGTTTCTTCTGCTACCTCACCATTAAGAGGTTCTGATGGCATTTCCTAAAAAAAGTAAATCACATTTGTAAACCATTGTTGCAATACACAAGACAGAGAGTGAGACAGACTTGCTCAGCATGGCTGATACATCTGATACACAGGATGCCATGGCAGGAGCAAACAGAACTTTGAGATTACAGAAGATGGGATTAAACCTGTTTACAGGAAAACAAGGGATTCAATCAAGACCTCTGTGAGCAAGAGATGTTTTAAAATGTATGAGTTGTCTATATAATTCTTAACCTGACTTTGTAATAGAAAATTATAAACCTTCCTGAAATGGTATATAAGCTTTGGCTAAATCTGAGTAAAATGGAATTCTGATCACTGAATCAGTCTTCCCGTCTCTCCATCAATCGTCAATAAACCATGATTATACCCAGCTATTGTTCCCCAGCACTAATGGATGTACATGTGATCTAAATTTGCAGCTTAATGTGAGAAGCTGATAGCTCAGATATCTAGAATTGTGTACTAAGGCAGCAGAACTTAATGCAGACTAGCTAATTTAGGCAGGGTATTACTTTGTTGTTGTCACCTGCACTAAATATATGACCATAGCTTACAGTCAGGAGCCAAGAAAATAAGTTTTTAATGCATCTGTCATGCCTGCTGCAGTCATTCCTTGAACCCAACATGAGTAAGGTCCACTTTCTCATCCATCAGTAAGAACATAAAACCCTGAGGGCATTGCTAGGCACAAAGAATATTCAGAAATTTAAATTCAAGTTATTACCAAGTTGAAGATAAAAGCTGGATTTGAGGTTGATGTTTAAATCCAACAGGCAAGTTTTAAGTGGAGAAGTAAAAAGAGCCAATAGAAGTCACTGAAGCGTACCAGCTACTGACTTCTTCAAAAAACTTTTTATTTTACATTAGAGATACCGGGTCAGATCTTGACCTTATTCCAGTTCTCTGGAATTTCTTATTAGGAGAAATCAATTAAGAAACTTAGCATGGCAGACAGGCTAGAAATCCACCTTACTGAAGGTCCTATAAACATTATTATTCAAAATACACACAGTGAAATATTCCCTGAAACTAATTCTGTACTAGCCTTAATTTCTCAGACACACTTCCTAATGAAGCACTGGTGTGAAAAATCACAGAGCTGAGAGTCACATGGAGCAAGGAAGCAAAGGACCATGATTAGCAGGAGCAGTAGCTGTATTCAGAATTTGTGTGGTGTGGCTGTTCCATCCAGCTCACCTCCGTCTCACTTTGTTTCTCAGAGGGTGATGCCTGCATTTCAGCTTCTGATACAGACTGGTCGTCATTTTCAACAACTACTTCCTCATCCTTCTCAGCAGTATCCACCTTAGGCACTTCTACTAAGTCTTCAGAGCTTTCAGACATGTGGACAAGAAGTTCTGGCCTGTAGCAGGTATTAAGATATATATTTTTAGATTAATACGTAATTTTGGTGACCTCAACAGGGAAATTCTTTCATGACCAATTATGTAGTGCATGCTTGCCATAGGAAATATGAATCAAGAAAACTAAATGCATCTAAAAATGGCTAACTCTTCATTAGGACACAAAAAAAAAAAAACCAAAATCAACTGGGAAAATTGCTTTGGCAATTATAAAATTTTATGTGTCTCCCTTCCATTTTACGGGAAAGAAATATGAAATTTCTCTAAGTTTGCTATTTAAAATTTAGAAAGTAGTGATGCATTGTATATTTGAAAGCTACAAAGGGTTAAGAAAAGCAGCAACTTCTTTTTCCCATCGCCCCACTGTAGAAACAGTTTCAAATTATGGAACATGAAAGCAAATGTATTTTTATAATCATTGAAAATTCAGATGTTACAAAGGCCATGACTGGAAAACAATTCAAGGCAATAAACATATCATGGGTGATGAAATTGCCATCAGCTAGAAGTTACATTAACAAATAGCTAAAGATGAGATGCTGATGCACTGCCCCACTACTGCAGGGTAGTAACAGTAACTCAAATATTCAGCTCTCATTTTAGATGAACTGAAACTATTACATACAAGAAAAGAAAAGGTGCCTGGAGTAGATTTACAGGAGTCTATATGTGATCTCATGGTAAAGGCAGTACTGGAGGGTTTTATACTGCATGCCAGTTTTGAGATGAAGACACTCTACAGGAAAGTGCACAACAGAAGACCCTGTTCCATTTGTTGGTGTGCATGGAAGGAAGGTACCAAGCTGCTATCCTGTTATTTGCCTTCATTTTAGCATAACAGCAACACCCTGTTGGCTTAATTTTGCCCAAAATTTGACATTCAGTACCAGGTTACTCCTCTCACATATGAGCCAGCCAATTATTAGTAGTAACAGCATTTTTTCAGCTGTGGCAGCATCCAGCCGTGACACTTTAACCTGTTTGAACCAGCTTAGAGCAGCACACTGACAGTGCAGCACAGCAATACAATATCTGTAATTCCACAGAGCCATTTAAACAGAAAAAAACCAGGCAGTACCTAGTTAAAAGCCTCAACTGCACAAAGAAAACACCCACACCTAACTGTGTCTGAAGAAGCTTCATGGAACAAGTGATTGAGTGATTTCCTAGAAAATAATCAAGTTATCTTCAGTTTGTTGAAAAGAGGATTTGAGGGTTGAAGTGGGTTTCTTTGGGAGAGAATGAGAGGGACACAAACACATGGAGCAGGGAGGGGTGGGCACACTGTGTCTGTGAGGGAGGAAGGGGCTGTGTATTTCCTTTAAATAGAGGTGCTGAATGGAAAGCCAGTGCAAATTACTGCTCCAAGCCCTGTCCTGTAAGATCTGTTATGGCACTCAAGTCATACTATTCTTCACATCCACATCTGATGGTTGTTACACAGGTTAGCATCATTTAAACTGGAAATGTTTTGGGGCTCTTCTCAGGATGTTAGATCAGATATGATATTAAAACTTTGTCTGAGCAAAGGGCTTTCCTTTGAAGACATGGCTCCCTATTATAACACCTGTTACTGGCTGACAAGCAGTGACCAGCTCCCAATCTGAACCATCAGATCACATTTTACTGCAACATATCAACAGTAACAAGAAGTCAGGAAGGAACACCTCCTCAAAGGCCACACAGAGTATTATGCATACACATCCAGATGTATTCCCTCAAGAAACTATGATGTGACTACAAGTATTTTTACCACTGTATAGATTCAGTTACAACAGGACACTCTCAGCCTTCACTCTAGTTATCTACTGAGCTTTCACAGATACTATATTTT
>WEIU01017670.1:38928-65809 GCA_013389925.1 Aegithalos caudatus
TCTCACTTTCCTTCCTTCCTTCCTTTCTTGTATTAGACTTTACTTTTATTAATATAAAAATCAAGGAAGTAAAGTAGGACAAAAGGAGAAAAAAATATCAGTTGCACATTCTGAGTAATGTAATGTAGTTTGTGATTGCCCAAGTAACAAAATAAGAAGTCAGTAAAAATGGGCTCCTGGTACCTGCTTTTGGACACTTGAAGAGCATTTTCCTCATCTCGTTGGGAAGTTTCAAGTCCAGGTTCCTGCCTATTTCTATTTAACCTCTGACGTTTTAAATGACCACTTCGTGTCCAGATGGAAACAGAAGTTACATTAGGGTCTTAGGAGAACAACACAAAAAGAAAATTCAAGTGAACAAATTCAGTCTAAGAGCTACACATAACCTCCCCAACCAAAACAGTGAAAGAAATTGAGTGCCACTAAATAGTGAAAGAAATTGAGTGCCATTAAAACAGCATTTCACTGTGGCACATTTTCTCCTGAATAGTATCTTTACCAAGACTCATAACAAATTTATCTGAATTCCTATAAAAGGTATATGAGTTGAGTCTTAGCACTTTTGCAGAAAGCATGTTTTTATATCCATTATGCAGACAAATGAAGTAAAACAGAAAGTTGTAAAATAAGCTGCAAAACCATTGATCTATAGTTATTGCAATACTGATAATCAAGGTTATTTTTACCTTCAGATGTGCTTGCATGGACATCTGCTGATTCTTTACCTTTTTGAGAGTCAGCCTGTGGTGCAAAAGCAATCCAAATATTATTCTAAAATTTTCTGAATTGACTAAACTTCATAATCCTACCTATGCTTTCATCTTTCTAAAGTACTATTTCATAGTATATGATCCTATAAAACAGCAGCTATAATAATTCTTAATTTATATCTAGGTCTTCTGTCTTAAAAAAAAAATAGTATTTTTAAAAAGTTATTTTTATGTCACGGATAACTAGTTTTTCTGTATTTTACTTATGGCCTCAATGTAGAAAATAAGATCTGAAAGTGACCTGTCACTATAAACAATACTACCAAGATTTTTTCCTAATAGTTCTCTTTATAACAAGTGTCCACATAATACAATTCTGGGAGCTCTTTTTGGTTTGTTTCCTCTTTCTGTACAAACCCAAGGGACTACACTGCAGTGGTTGGTAAAATTTAATTGCAAAGTCTTATGTGTGTGCTTGTATCCTATTGTATTGTTTTATTTTTATCTTGCCATCCAACAGAATATGGCAACCCATGTAAAGAAATAAGAAAAACCAGAACTTGGTGATTTATCAGTAATGCAGCTTGCATGCACTGTCAGCACAAAAGGTTGCTTAGGTCCCTCTCCCCAGAGCTTTTTTTGTCTCCTGTTTCTCCACATCACCCCAATACCTTAATTTTTTTCTGCAACTTAGCTGAGGATTCAGCACTTGATACAGTAAAGTGAGTATAAAATCTACACATTAAAACAAAATTATGCATATTGGTTTTTCTCAGCTGCTAGTAATAATCTGGAACAGCAATTATCAGAATCCTGGTCCACTTTTCCAGTCTCACTTCCAATACTGAAGTGGAAGAAGGCTGGCAAAAAGTGGCCATGTCTACATTCTGCTGTTTGAAGTAGTTTCAAGTGAGTATTAAATACGTAAGAATTTGTAAACTAACAACAAATGATTCTGGAATCAAAATGCACAAAATAGGGAGCACTAAGTGACAGGTGAAAATTAAAGCTGGGAAATGTTTTTTCATGGTTTGAGGGAAAGTGGGATATTTTATTTCCTTAGGTGGTCCAACAATTTTCAAACCATTGCTGAACTCCTTATAGACAGTGAAGATGCCAATTTCAGAGCTGCCAGAAGTTTTGCCAAGCTATGAGGCTATTGGACCTCTATGGCATCTGGTATCTTTGGTCTTTTCCTCTGGAAAAAGGCAAAAGAAAGGGCTTGACCTCTTAACTTGCAGCAACAAAAATCAAAAGAACTACTGTCACTCTGCTATTTTCTCCAAGTACATCCATATAGCTTTACAACCAAAACATGTAAGTTTTTAGATCATTTTGCTAATATGATCACCATTGGAATCTAAAACTCAAAGATGAGGCTAGAGACACTTACAAATGAAAGACAACTAAAAGTTATTGCTTCTGGTCATTGAGAGATTAAAAACACCACTACTTTTCTGTCAATTTTGCTTTGGGAAATACTAATTTTCTCAACTGGGAAAACTTGACTTAAATTCCAAATCTAAACTTTAAATATTAAAATATAATATTTATTTATATAATATTAAATATAATTGAGAGTATTGATTTAGCCATTATTTCTCATTTTTATTCAAAGCACTGACTTCTACAAAAACACGGTCATGTCAATAACACAGACATGTTTGGAGCTATAAATGACTGTCAAGCACATTCTGTGTGACTTCAGAACACAAACAAAATAAAGGAAGAGCTTCATAATATTTAATGACCCAAATATATTCATGACCACATGTCAGTGAGCAGCTGCAATCTGGTTGCTGTATCAAACACATTGAAAAAAAGCTTCAGTCTTTCTCTATGGACAAGGTATCACTCCTCATGCAAATTTAACAGGAGCCATTGTATTGAACTGTGACATGGATGTATGCCTCTAAAAATAGCCACTCTAAACAGTTTAATCTCAGAGACTGAGTTGAAATACTTTCCTTTATGTAATCTGCTAGCAAATGGCTCAAATTCCAGACTCTGACAGCTGCTGCACAGACTCTGTACATGCATAGGCAAACCCCACCTGCCCACAAAAAATAACCAACAAAAAAGACAAAATCAAAAACCAAACCAAAATAAGGAAAAAAAAAAAAATGAAACCAAACCAAACCAAAACAACAAAAACCCACTGACCTATCTTAGTCATTAGCATTACATCACTGGGAAACATTACATGCACTCAGAAATTAACAAAACCATTTATCTTTTGTATATATTATGGCAAATTCAGTTGTAATGATAAGGGTAAAAAATAATTTCTCATAACTAGTGTTTCAGTAACAGTACAATCAAAAAAAGGCAACAGACTGTGTACCTACATTTAGCTGTGTTTCTGCCTCAGTCCTTGGTCCACTTGCTTCAGGTACTGCAGACTGACAAAAATTATCTTCTGCTTGCAAACTCTTGTTTTCCTTCTTTGATGCCTCAGCTGCGAAGATTTAAAAGAGGAAAAAAGAAAGAGAAAATTACAGTACCTTTAAATAAAAATTGTTTGTTCTGCTTTCAGCTGGGATAGAGTTACTTTTCTTCCTAGTAGCCCATACAGTGTTTTGACTTGAATTTAGTGTGAGATACCACATTGATATTTTAGTTGTTCCAAATAGGCATTTTCCTAATTCAAGGATTTTTCACTTTCTTATGCTGAGTGAGCAGGTGCAGAAGGAGCTGGGGAGGAGTCACAGCCAGGACAAATGATCAAAGGAATATTCCACACCACTCTGTTAAACCCACTATATAAATTGGGAGGGGCTAACCACTGCAACTGCATTGTGTATAAATTCTCTCCCTTAGGTTTTATTTTTCTGGTTTTGTTGTCTCCCTTCTCATTATGATTATTGTTATTTTATGCTTCTGTTTAATTTGATTTCCATTATTAAACTGTTCCTGTCTCAATCCAGGAAGTTTAAGGTTGTTTTTTTTTCAGAATCACCTCCCCACCCCACTAAGGGGGAACAAACAGATGTGTGGCACTTAGTTGCTTCTCAAGTGTGAAGAAAAGGTCTAAAGGTCTTCCAGGAAGACATTCCATGTTACCCAGACAAGTGGACCACCATGGAGAGAGAGGTGTCCAGTACCTGAGGGAGCTACCTGTGCTGGAGATGATTTCTTATGAGCCAAAGAATGTGCAGTCACACACAGAGCTAGACAAAGTCCAATGCACATAACCCACATGGTAGATATTTGTACATGCAGCACACCATCATCATGTGCCATCATTGCCTTTAATGGCCTGGAGAGATGAAGAAGCACCCATGGTGGATGAGTTGGTTTGCAAACTCTGTGAATAAAAAAGAAAATCTTTTTTCTCAGTTGTGAAAAAAAATCTGTTCAAAAAGTATGAAAAACAGCTCCAGGAGTTCCAGCAAAAAAAAAGACAGGTTCTACTCCCCATCTCCATAGACAAGTATCTCAGCTATTTAGAGAGCATTCTTTTGCTAAAGAAAGAGAATAAAGAGTACACACCATGGTTTTTAAAATCCTGTGGGACCACAGAAAGGATATGAAAAAATAAGATAGAAAATCCACCTCCACCTGGAGGCACGGGCATGTGAACTGCAAGGAAAAACAATCACAAATGTGGATTCCTCCAGGAAAATTGTTGCTCCAGTCTCCAGTAGGCAATTGCCCAGAAAAAGTGGAATGGTTAATCTTACTCCTGATTCTGTAGTAAAGAATTCTAATCCTTTTTCACAAGAAGTGGGTGGAGAATTCTATATCCAGTACTAGAGGGCCTTTCCTCCTGTCAATGGGAGAAGAGGATCAGTTAAATTCACTGGAATAATGGAATAATGGCCTAGAATGCCAAGCCCACAGTAGTACAAGGCTCTAACAGACATTAGTGCAGAGTTTGCCATAATGCCATCCTGCTATAGAGGGGTAGAACCCATTTGTAGCTCTGGAGTGACAGAGGGATCCCAGTATTGGAGGCTGAGACTGGCCTGTCTGGGAATGAGTGGCAAAAGCATGCCACAGTGACTGGCCCAGAGACTCTGTGCATCTTTGGCACAGACTCTTTCAGAAAAGGGTATTTTGAGGAACCAAAAGAGAATCACTGAGCTTTCACTACAGCTGCCTTGGAGACAGGGGAAGTTGAGCATCTGTCTTCCTTGGCTTTTTCCTCTCAGAGGGGAGGAAATGTTTCTGTTGTGGGCTACTGAAGAATAACAGGTGCCAGTCACCACCACAATGATGCACCAGCAGAAATACTGCTCCAACTATCCAGGAATGTTGAAAGTGATTAAGGACTGGCTTGAAAAGATTTTGGAATATCACTAAAGGAGAAGGTGGCCCTTACTGAAGGGGACTCACTCTGCAATGAATTACCAGAAAATGAGAAGAAATATGCCTTATTTACTGATTGTTCTGTCACAATGTAGGAAAGGATCAGAGATCAAGTCTCCTGCAACAAGTTGCTGAAGGAGGTGAACCAAGTGAGTTTGCAGAGGTGAAGGCCATCCAGCTGGCTTTAGACATTGCTGAATGAGAAAAAATGGCCAATATTTTAGTTCTGTACTGGCTGGTGTAGTGGCAAATGCCCTGTGGGGTGGTTGCAGCAATGCAAGCAGAGCAACTGGCAGCAAAAAGATGAGGCCACCTGAGCTGCCACGTTGTAACAAGATACTGCTGTCCAGGTGGAGAACCTGGCTGGAAAAGTACCTTACAGAGAGAGTGATCCACCCAAGAAATGGGCCAGAGGAGTACCAGAACAACCAGAAAGTGCATCAGGCTGCTCAGATTGAAGCGACTCAGGAGGATCAGAATTGTCAAAAAAAGGGAAAATTATTTCCAGCTTGGTGCACCCATGACATCTCAGATAATCAAGGGTGAGATGCAAATTTTATAGGTGGACTCATGATCCAGGGGTGGACTCAATTATATACAACTGCACAGATTGTCCATGAATGTGAAACAAGCGCTGAGATTAAACAAGCCAAGTGGTTAAAGCCTCTATAGTATGGAGAATGACAACTGAAATGGAAATATGAGGAGACTGGGCAGATAGACTAAATCACACTCCCCCAAAACTCCAAGGAAAATGTGTTTATAATGGTGGAAGCAGCCACTAGAGAGAAGAGAATATAGCCTGAATCCCATGCCACCCCCAGGAACAGTGGGCCTCATGAAGGAAATCTTAAGATGACAGTGTCCCGGAAATTCCAGAGACAGTGGGATTAATTTCCTAAACATCATCACAGACAACTGGGCCAAAGACCATGGCATTGAGTGGGAATATCACACTCTCTGTCATACAGCAGCCTCCAGAAAAATGAAATGTTACAACAGATTGTTACCCATTTATCCTGGAGCAGTGGGTGGCAGGACCTTCAAACATTGGGACACACATTTAGCAGAAGCCACCTGTTAAGTAAACACTGGGGAATTTGACAGTCAGTCTGGCATGGCACAGTCTGAACTTATACACATGGTAGAAAGGGATAAATTTCCTGAAGTGTGTGTAAATATGCAGGAGAAAACAGTCTGCATTATTCATGCTTCAGGAAAAGGCAAAATAATTTGTGGAACTGAGTTTGCTCAAGCACCTGGGTCCACTTAGCAGGTAATGCAGGAAGATGGGGAAGTTCATTGCATTCCTTTATGGGGGTTTGATTTTGGGTGAGAGTAACCAATATATTAAATTGCATTATGTTAATTCCCATATCAAGCTTTATACTGTGTCTTTTGTGGTTATATGCCCATCACTGAAATGGGTACCTCACAGGACCTTGTTTTCACCATTCTGAATTTGGGGATCTGAACCCAATTCCCATTCAATTGCCATATCAAGGACATTACAGTAAAAATAACCCTGACCAGTGAAGGATTAACTTTGTGAAACCAAACAAGTGCAGTGGTGATGGAAGCAGAACCAGTTCCAGCATGTAAAAATCCAACTTGACAAAAAAATCTTTTCTGCCCTGGAAGACTGTTGTGACAGATGGAGCTCAGAGCCATGGAGTAAAGGAACACAAATGACTTTTTAGAGGGTTGGCCCATAGACAAAGGCAATGATACATGTGTGTGATGTGTCTGTATTTATCAGAAGACAGGAAAGGTAATGGTGAACTGCACAGAACAGAACCTGGGCTTGACATAAAAGGTACAGAAAATAAGGAGTGCATATCATCCCTTTCAAAAGGAATAGAATTAATTTTCTTCCTAGAAGCTGGCAGAGTGCTGCATTTTGAATTTAGTATGAGAATAACATTGGAAATACACTGTTTTCATTGTTGCTGAGTAGTGTTTATCCTGTGTCAAGGGGTTTTCAGTTTCTCATGCTGTGCCAGTGATCAGGTGCACAAGAAGCTGGGAGGGACCACAGCTAGAACTGCTGACCTGCACTGGCCACAGGGATATTCCACACCACAGAACATCATGTTCAGTATAAAAACTGGGGACAGTTGACCAGAAGGGGCTGCTTGGGTATTGGCTCAGCATCTGTCAGCAGGTAGTGAGCAACTGCATTGTGCAACACACCTCTCTCTTGGGTTTCATTTCTCTGGTTTTGTCTCCCTTTTCATTATATTTATTATACATTATCTTATTTTAATTATTAAACTGTTCTTACTCAACCCACATATTTTACTTTTTTTTCTAGACTCTCCTTCCTCTTCTAATAGGGGAGGAAAGGGTGAACAAGCAGCTGCAAGGTACCTAGCTGCCCTCTGGGATTAAAACATGCCACCATTCCAAATTGGATCTCACAGGTCCCAGGACAAATAGAAATCTTTTTGCCAGTTTCTACACAGTGTTCGCAGAAGTCACTCTTGTAGAGTATTTGTTCAACGTTTACAAAGTGTCAGAAAACAACAGAACAAAGCATCCATACCTGCAATTCTGAGATTTTCTGTTTGCACTATAGACATAATCGACTTTCTCTGGAACCAATTTCCTACTCCTTCCACTTGCCACAAGAGGTTTTTATCCCCAGGGTACTTCTCAAGGTACTGCTTACAAGCTGAACAAACACAAGAAAAAACACTACATTATAGATACTATATACTCAGCTATAACTCCATTTTTAAAGTTTGTCTGAAATCAAATTATTTTGCAATCTACAATCACACACAAATAACAACAGAAATAACTGTTTAACAAAATAATCAAGCCTGAAACAAACAATATTGCTTTACCACATACATCCTCCTTAATTAATCCTTCCTTCATATAGGTTTAAATACTTTCCATTACTATCTTAAACTGCAAACAAAGATGAGTGGGATTTTCTTATTTTCCTGGTACCCACTTGAGATTTTTGTGACTTCACTAGTCACTGTTACTGCCAACCACAAGACCCAACTCAGGACCCAAGCAGAGGATGTAATCATGTGCTTTTTGTCACCTCACAATGTAGTAGGGACCTGAGACAAGAACTCTCTGGGAATATTAACATGTTACCATTGAATGGTCAATCACAGCTCACTTCCAGAATATTTTCTGCACTGCTGTCCTTTCATCTCTTTTCTCTCTATAGCTGCATCAAACATACAGGTGAAGAGGCACGCGTGCTTTGACGTTATTGTATGGTAGTTGCTAGAAAAACTAGAATTTTCACCTGGTTCACTACTGAGGTACAGCTTCAGAGAACAAAACCCCCACTGTGTCATTTCTCGACTATGGAAATTAATCAGTCATTAAAGTCTTCTCAAGCAATTTGTCTGGTTGAAGCCTAACAAATCAGGTCTTATCAGATCGAGTGACAGACTGTGCCGCTTGGAAAAGCAGAAAATTTCTGCTGATTAAGAAGGCCAGATAAGAATGTTCATACAAAGAACCCTGGCATATGGCCTAAGAAGGAACATGCCTTGAGAAAGAGGGCAAAAGAAATGTGCTCCTTGTCTGAACACAGTCCTAAGGACACAGCTTCCAGAATCCATGTCATTTCCTACATGACATAGTCCTCTTAGGTTGCTAATGGAAGAACCATATGTGTTTTCCTTGTATTTTTGAACTGTGCCTTCTGATAGGCAAGTTAAAGCAGAGCCCAGTGTGTTCTCTTCACCAGAGGTTCAGAGACAGCAGGAATTAAAAGACCTTGTGAGGTTTAGGTGTGAGCAAGCAGAAGGTGCTACAGGGCAGATATGCATTAGATCCCACACAGAAACTTGTCATCCCATTCCACAGGCTTGGTGGGGGAAACAGGACAGTGTTAAACTTCACAGCAGCAGAAAGCCAACAGAGTTTAAATAACCTCGTTTTACATAGAGGATTAAAAACTGAATCAGGAACTACTTCATCTTAAACAAATCAGGGTTTTCAGCCTTCACCAAAGTGCAGAAAATTTAATGCAGAACCTGAGGATGAGGCCACAAACATGGAGCTTGAATGACAATACTCACTTGGACCTGTAAAGAAACCACAAAGAATATCAGAAGAAAAAATTAAAGAGCTTGCCTGTATACATGAAGGATGACAGTGGGTATCGTAGGCCAAGATGGTCATCAACAAAGGAATCCACAAAGTCTTCCAACATGATTAGCCCAGAGTCTTTACCACGATGTTTCTTCCTAACAAACATTGTGTCTAGCACTGTCAGCTGATACTCCTTCTGAAGAGAGCTACAAACACTTCCTGAAATAATCAGAGGGGAAAAATATCCGTCAGTATGGATGACAAAACTACACATGCTGCAGCATGGATTTTAGCATAATTTAAATAAAGATTTTTATAAGTTACAAAAATTTCAAACCATATAATAGTAAGTAAAAGTAAGCAAAGTTACAAAAGTAATTTATAGCTTTATTAAAAATAAATTATTTCTATTAGTCATTTATTAACTTTTTTTTGAGCAAGCTTTATAAGGTTGCCAAGCTACATGAAGAGAATAATATAACAGAAAAAGTCTGTAGCATCAGAAAAGAATAAACAAGACAGAGAGGAAAGGTTCACTTTGAAATCTCACTATACAATTCCACATGAAAACTATAGTAAAAATTAAGCTGAAAGATGGAGGAGGGAACAGGAGAAAACAAAATAATTTAATTATACTTTTATGCTGATTACATTACTTCTCAGGACTAATATGAAGACTAATTCAGTTCTTGCTTAAAAACTGAAACAATGATTCCAGTTTTTTTAAATGAAGACAAAAAAATGCTTGGACATTTTTCACTGAAATTCTTCCACAAACAACATATTATCCTAAATTAAACAAACATGGAACAGATGGTCACAACAGATAGGTACTTCATTACCAGAGGATTTCCAGGGTAGCCATGAACTCAGTGGTGAGAAAGGGATGGCATATAATGGAATTAAGACACTCCACTAATAGCCAACCCATTTTCAAGCCCTTCACTGAATCTGTGAGCTATGCCAAAGAGTTGCTCTCTTCTCTACAAGGCCAACAAGAAACAAAGTTGGCTGTACAACCCAGTTAGCCTTTGCAACCTTGTATTTTTTAGGATCCATGAACATCCCTATTTTAGGGCCATGAAAACAGAGGGCTGGAGCACCTCTCACAGGAGGAAAGGTGAAGAAAGCTAGGGTTGTTCAGCCTAGAGAAGAGAAGGCTCTGGGTGACCTAATTGTGGCCTTTGAGCACCTGAAAGGAGCCTACAACAGAGCTGGAGAGGGACTTCTTACCAGGTCATGTAGTGATAGGACAAGGGGCAGTGGCCTTAAGCCACAGGAGGGGAGATTTAGATTGGATATTAAGAAATTCCTCACTGTGAGGGTGGTGAGGGTCTGGGACAGGTTGCCCAAAGAAGGTGTGAATGCCCCATCCCTGAAAGGGGATGTTCAAACTGTGAAGCTGTGAATGCCCCATGCCATGCCCATGCCAGGCTGGATGGACTCCTGGTCTAGTGGAAGGTGTCCCTGCCCATGGCATGGGGGTTGAAACTAGATGGTCTTTAATGGTCCATTCCCACCAAAATCATTCCATGATTCTATTATTATTTTCAATTTTCAAGCAAGGGAAACCTGAACAGAGAGGTTACATTATGTGGATGCGACCTGGGATGCTTGAAGAGCTCCATCATCCTTCAAAACATGTTTACAGAGTGGTCTTTTCCACATGGGCTGCTTGTTTGGAGAATGCAACACACACTCAAACATGGGTGAAGTTTTGAAAATGTTTTGAAAGAAAAACCTTCAATTTTTGCTAACTCAAGACAAACACAGTCCAATCCAACTGTAAACAATCATTCTACAGAAGGGAAAATGATAGCTGTTGGGTATATCAAATTCCTTACAGTTTCAAATACATTTAGTAAATATGAAGAGATCTAAGAACTTATCTTGCTAAAGCATGTAAGTATTTCAGCTAGAGATTTTAACAGCCACCTGATCTCTTATGACTGCAGGAAAACACCAACTCAATTAGTCCTGCAAGGCTTATAAAGCTTACTAATCCAATTTTTTTCAAACAAGCCATCTCCTCCCCTTTACCATGCAAATCCAACCATCCTCAGATGTTCTACCTGAAGGTTTTACGGAATAGAATCCAACAGCCTCTCCTTTTTTCCACATAATTTTAGCATAATGGTTGCTACCATGACAGAGAAATGGGATCTCATGTTTTTCCATTTCTTGTGTTCGATAGATGATCCGGTTCAGAACGTAGAGAACAACTCTCTCTCCAACAGACTTCACCTGAGGGAACACAAAAAAAACATTTCAGAAGGTTGGTCAGGTTGGTTAACACCCTTACTGAGGGGCCTTATTTAACAGAGCTGCAGAGAGATTTCAGGGGAAGGCTGTAAGTGCTAAAGCAGGGTGACTCTCTGAGGTTTGTTACAAGGCAAGAAGATGCTCAGAAGATGTTGCAATAGGTTAAGTACAAATCACAACCACAGATGATATTCCACGTCTTCAGTGTCACTCCCAATCCAATGCATAAAATCTGGGAGAAGGGCAGTGGAGTGAGAATGTTATGATCTAACTCAAAACTGGTTTTGTACTTAGAAAACATTCACCAAACACAGTAGCAGTACATCAGCCTCAGAATTCCCAGGCTAGCAGGTAACTGAAGTCTTACAAAAGAAAAATGATGAGCCTCAGGGTGGCAGGACTTGGCACACTCAATCACTCCTGATAGAGTGGCAGGCAACAGGACATGATGCAGTGAAAAAACTTGTTACAACAGTTTCTGTGGCATGAAATAAGGAATTCAATATCCTTTTCTCTGCCCTACAGGGTTCCTTTTATATATGAAGTCTGAGTTCACCACTATTCTACTTATTGTGAAGGAAGGAGGAACCATGATCTCTTCCAATGCTTAATCTCAGCTACCTCCCTCATAAAACATTCAGCTTTCCTGATTTTCCTACCATAGCCAGTATGTGGAAAGCTAGGCTTTCATGCCAAACTCTCTACAGAGAATTTTAAAAATTGCAAAAATCAAAGATGTGCTGAACAGGGTTAATTAATGACAACAAAGGTCAATGATGAGCAATAAAGCAGATGCCAGGCAACTTATTTTCCAAACCTCATGTATTGCCACTGCAAGCCATCAGCTCCAACTTGCTTCTGTCAAACACATTCCTGACAGTATTTTTGGTTTTCTAGTCTTCTGATAAGATCAATAGATACTGTTATGGTACAATGCACTATTCTACCAAGATGTTTCAACACAACCAGATCACAGCATTCTAAAGAGTAAAGAAAAAAAAAAATTGGTGACATGGCTAACATCTAAGTTGTCTACATATGAAGCTGCTGAGGTTCCTTTCCCCCTTGTACTTGTTCCTCTATTCCCTTGCAACAGCCCTCTCATTTATAAATGAAATTAAAACATGTGATATCTTGCACACTACCTATTTGCCATTATCCTGAGGTATAGGATTAATTGCTAGGTGAATGTTGGAGCTCTTTACCTGATGAAGCCCCTGTCTAGCAGGGACAGATGTTCTCACAATGTCATCAATTGACCACCACTGGTCAGCAAGATACAGGGCTACAGCTTGAAAGAAACAAGGGAAATAAAAAGTTAGTGATTCTTACCATTCCAAAAGAAACATATTCATTAAAGTTGCTAAATACTCAAGAATAACAATGTAGTAATCACATTAGGCATCTTCTAGATGGCACTATATTAGTGTAGCTCCTACTACCCTAGCACAACCAATGGGGCATTGTACACCCCACCCATATGAAATGCTCCCTAGTCCAAAACCTTTTTTTGATAGCTGTGACTAATAAACACAATTTATTAGTTTTGTTGGGGTTATTAGTTTATTAGGTTTTTTTAGGTTTTTGTTTGTTTGCTTGGGTTTGGGGTTTTTTGGGTTTTTNTTTTGCGGTATGGTATACAGGAACTATTTTTCAGACATAAGCACCATCCTTCACCACTGTGGTCTAGCATCTTCCACTAAAAACTGCCTGTCAAGCTAAGTCTCAATCATACATGTATTTTACTATTGGGTGGCTAATGGATATTGATAATGAAACTGTTCAAGTTTTAGGGAGTTAGATGAATGTAAAAAGGCTGATAGCCATGTGAGCAGCAGTTAGGAGGAGGGTGATCCGTAGGCATTTGTGGCATACTTGGCAACCATATACATGGCATTAAATGGAAGAGGGAAACATGGAGGACTGGAAGGGGAGGGAGAAGGAAGGAATAAAGGAAGGAGAAAACCCATGAAAACCTTAATCTCATTCAGAACTATGCTAGGACTTCAAGTTAAAGACAAACTTACACACAACGCTGATTAATCCATATCAATAAAGAGCATTTAAACTCGTGCAAATTAATGGAATCTAAGAATATTCAATAAATACCTTTTGGAGAGGTGAAGCATACATAAAGAGATCAAGAGATACATGATGTACTATGGTCCACACAAGCACCACATTATTTTGCTGCATATCAATGGGTGCAGTTCTGATCTGATTAGCATGCAAATTTCTAGCACTTGTGCATATAAATACACAACAAAAATAACAGCATGTGAACAAAAAGACAGGGATCACCAAATGCATGATGGAAAAGTTATGGGCTACAGCAGCATGAAATGAAGAAGGGCCTGGGTACATGCATTTTTCACTAAATAAAAATAAAAATAAATAGCAATACAGAGATAAAAAACTTAAAATGAAACCTGTGAGTGAGTCCCATGGTGCAAACAATGCAAGAACTTTGTGTGTCTGCTCTTCACCATAAAGAGGGACAAAGCCCACAGATGTCAAGCTAATAGCAACCTGAAACAAGAATATGCAATTATTCAGTACTCTTGCTAAACCAACCGTAGCAAAATACACAGAGAATGTTTATCAAGGTAAACAAGGATACTGAAAATCAAGTCCTTAGGGGCTAACTGTAAAAGACAAACATCAGACCTCAGTCCTTTTCTAGACACAGATTTCTGAAGACAAACTACATCTAAAGGGCCCTGGGTCTCAAGCTCTGGCAGATTTAGCCACACTAATTTGTACAGCTCGCTTCTGCCAACAGTTTGCATTTGTGTGCAACTGAAGCAAGGTGTGCAAGGAGCCAGCATTATGCTCACTTCAACAGCCCCAACTGTGCCAGCTGTCAAAGCCAACAGAGGAATGAGGCAGTCAGTCAAGCACTGAAGCAAACTGGCACAGAAAAAACTGTGTTTGTTAACAAGTTCTGATGTGCTACAGTGGGAAGGCAAATTCAAAAGGGTTTTGTTCCCTGAAGTTACACACATGTTATGAATCCTGAAGTTGTCTACTTGATTTTCCTCATCAGGAAAAACATGAAGAGTCAGTCAAATAATGCTCTTTTAAGGAATCAAGTGCCATTGTGGAAATGCATTTTGATATTTAAATTCACATGCTTCCCTTATTAAATTAATGAATTAAAAACTTTACAGATATGAGTGGTGTGGTAGACAGACTTGCTTAACAAATTTAAGATTATGACATGATATTGTCACAGATAGGGGCATTAATACAAGGAAGCATTTAGATATACTTGCATATATGCAGAAAAGTAGTTAAGACTCTGCTTCTCCAAGGAATCTGTGGCAGTGACCTTTAGATCCCACAGAAAATCCTCTCAGCTCACGTACTTTTCATTAAAGGTATACACTGCTGGTTTTATTGGTACTAGTTGTAACACAAGCATTTGTCTGGACAGAACTAACACTGACCAACTCATCACACAAGTGTTTAAAACATAAAAGTGTCACAGCTATTCTCTATTAGAGCTCAATAACAGCACAGAATATTTCAGATAAAGAAAAAAGAACAACTTTTGAAATTAGTGAAGCTTATTAATCAAAACTTGAACCCAAACATGAAGAACACTGAAAGACTGAGATACAAAAAGAGCCAGTTAGCTTAAGTAAATCATGAGCCCTTGGTGATAAGTCTTTAAGAATGCATTAGGTTTTATTTATCAGTTCAAAATTTAAGGTTATAGTCAGGTTGGGCTTTTTAGGTTTTTGAAAATATCTTACTCTATACAGATCCATTGCCTAGAAGCAGCACACAGTAACTGAAACCCAGATTTAAACCCAGATACAGAGTGAAAAAAGCAGACTTTAACATACAAATTCTGAATTTGGAAAACACAAAAGCTTTGATAAAATAATTCTGAAATTCGATAGGACTGGACATCTTAGATCTACAAGGACATGAAGAACTCCAGTCCTACAGTACGTGCTGGTTTTTACCTTGCGGCGGTCTGGCAGAGAAAAGAATTCAGGAGAGTTTGGATTCCCCCACCGAAGGTCAAAGAGGTAGTCCTCTGCTGAGTTCTCCAAGTCCTCATGACTGTAATTGTTCAATATATCCACAGGGAATGACATGCTCTTGAGAAATAAAGCAACATTATTAACGTAGGTAGTCTGAGGCATACCATGCACACGTAAATACGACAGCTGAACACCCACACTCTGCTCTTCACTACAGTCCTCTATATCCATGGCAGAAAAGATAAATGCTCCAGCATTTAGGATTAATTAGGATGGTGACCAATAACACCCAGTCTGTAAAATAATCAAATCTGTGCTCATAAGCAGAAAAAAATGAGATTAGCCTACAGATCCCTCTAGACATCAGTTGTGGCAGATTTCCAACATACAAGCCCCTTGTTTGCTGCATAAGCACATGCTGCTTTGAGGTGGCAGACTTGCTTCTACCTCTCTCCCAGGTGATGTTCTTGATGTCACCAGTCAAGCTATAACTTGGTAATAAACAAAAGGTAAACCACCCAGATGATAACTAGATGGAGTTAATTTGAGACACTGCATTTAAATCCATCTCTGAAGAAACCAAAACATTGCTCACTATTTTTCTCAACAACTGGCCAGTTAGTGTGTGTAACAGATGGTTGTTTCCAAAAGCATTTCAGCTGTGAACAGAAACTTACACAAGCTCATTAAAAACAAGAGCCCACAACAGACTAGAGAGGGTTTAAGGAGGTGACAAGAATAGAACACTGAAGCCAAACCATAGTGGCAATATCTCTTTAAAAGCTCCTAGATTCAAAATTTCCTTGTCAAAGTAGTGTCAAGATAAAATGAGCAAGAGTTCCTGGAATCCACTGTGTGGTCCTCAGGTAAGGCTCTTCCAGCTCTATAAAACCATACACAGAAATAGATCCCTCAGCTGCTTTCAAGCTATAACTCAAATTCCCAGAAGCATGAATAAACAAAAGTTCTTGAGAACCTACTCAGCTCACAGGAGCCCATCACACAAGTTTCTGAACACAGAAGTTTTCATACAACTTTTATGATTCCTAGTTTTCACTGTGGCATCTTATTTTTCAGTTTTATTTTTAATCTTAGTGTGTAATGTTTGGGTTTTTTTCCTCTTTATCTTCAGTCCCCTCTATTTAATCCACCGTTCAATATTCTACTGACACAGGTAAATCAAGTGCAAAACAACATCTTATTCCAACTCAGTCAGGAGAAATTAAATGTCTGCATTTTGAAAGCTTTTAAATAGCAATAATGTGATACTACTGCACTGATTGGAGATAAGAGGCTGCTCCTTCCACAGAAGGTATTTTTTTCCCTGTTAAAATTGAACTTGGATACTTCATTGGCATCTACAACTGCTGCCTTTAACACTGTTGCTGATGAAAATACTAATGTTTTCCATGACTGCTATTGTTCAGATATACACATGCATTCCTCAGAACCATTTCCTTTCAAATTCAGGTAATTCCTTCCCCTCAGCTGTTATTTGCATTTTCTCCTGCCTTCCCCTCCAGTCTCTCACATTCCTCCCACTACTGCTCACTGACCCTACTGATAGCTGCACCTCTTAATTCTCCACCTGCTTCTTTCCACATTTCAGGGCTGCCCTTGCTAACATCAGCTCCTTTGGCTCCTCCTGTTTGCAAGCAAATTGATTTCCAGAGCCAAAGGTGGGGTGTGCCTGCTTTTCAACGCAGCAGCAATGCACAGCAGACAGAGGAGCTGCTGTCAGGGGTGAAATTCATCCACCAGCCTCCTTATCTCTAGCAGATGTGGCTTGCCTGCACATATTACAGTTCTCAAACACACCAGCAATACTGCACAGACTATGCTGACATAAGCATGTTGCAAGACAAAGCTGGAGAGGGAAAAGCAAAAAAAGGAGCAGTGTAAGATCACATGATAGTACTTCTACAAGAGGATGAGGTTTTGCCGCCTGATTAACTGCAACAGGCAAGGTAAATTCTGCTGTAAAGGAATACAGGTATGTGAAAAACACAAAATTCAATTTTCTGTATGCTGGCAGAAAGGTTAACCCCTCTGTATTATTAAAGAAATACCTAAGTGCTTAGATAACTCTGCTATTAACAATTAAATTGAGCTGAGTTTTCATTATTACATGAAAAACAGACAAACAAGCCACAAGCTATAGCTTTAAGCCTCTAGGTAATAATTCCTGACATTTTTTGGAATAAAATAGTGATGGACCAAAGCAGAAAATAAGCAATAAGAAATCCAGTAGGTTATCCGAGTTCCAACCACTACACCACTATAAAAATAAAAGCAACAACCATATCTTTGATTAAAAGCAAAAAAAAGTCTAATTAATGCATTCATTATATTACCCTCAAAATCACTCATAGACCTCTTTTCTGTTTGCTGTTAGGGCTGCCTAATTTCTCATGGCACATTTTGAATTTATTTGCTCTCAACTCCCAGTAGTCACTTTTGACTTTTTATTTCACAGTTTTTACAGAGAACACATTATGCAAAAGAAAACAATACGGAGAGATTTTCAAGACTAAACCAAGGAAAACCTACTCAGCACCCCTTCTAAATAAGCATTTATCTTTTTTACCATGCAGCAGATTAGACATGTAAAGTTACAAGCTCTCATACACTTGTGTGATGTATTTTGTCTCTGTGCTGAAGAGGTCAGGAATAATTCACATATAAGCTCACAACATCCCTGAAGAAATCAATAATTGTTCACAAAAAGTTATCAAGTTATAATAAAAGCACTAAACAAGTGATGAAAGAAGAATGTTCCATGCCAATCTACAGCACAGCATAAGGAAGTAGCTCTCAATACAAAATGCAAGCATCTCAAATTTGAAATGCAAAATAAACCACCAAAGACAAATGAAATGTCTTCCAACAGTAATGAACTAATAGATGTCCCTCATTAAAGCACAGTTGGTTAGACAGTATTTTAAACAAAATAAAAATACAGATGGCTCCACATCTAGCCAGTCTCGAGAAAAACAGGAGGGAGAAAAAGGGCTGGAGAAAACAGACCTTCAGGTTTTCTCGACCAGGGCATTAACACGTTTTTGCATCAGAGGCAGCAGGGACAGCACAGGTCTCTACCATGCAGTCCCTCATGCCCCTTTTTGTTGCTCTAAAGCTCCATGCACTGCACAACTGTAAAACTGTCAGGTCAAATCTTTGTCACACGTTGCCCGACCACGCTTCTGCTCCTGGAGTACCACTCCAATTGGTCAGCACACAGGCAGGCTGACTGAGCACAAGCCATGTAGCCCTGAGCAACCAAACTCATCATGACCACTTGTACATAAAAGCAAATTAGAAGAGTGTGTTTGGAGGGGAGAGAAGAAAAATGATTTTATTTTTTCAAACCAGGCAACTTAAGCATTGCATTTTTCAAGTGAAAGAAAAGAAAATTTTGTACTCTTCAAAAACACACAGTTCCACAGAATAATATTAATGGTTTTGTGCAATAAACTCATATGAACAATATTTGCCTTAATATAGAATCATATGATTTTCTCCCTTGTCAGCATTATGCAAGCTATTACACGAGAAATGGCACGTCCTTTTTCAGGAACAGCTGCAGCACCAGAGGGTAACAGATCAATTCATGGAATGCCAACAAAAACCACATTTAACAGGTCGAGTGAACAAACTCCTGTGCAACACAGGCACTTCTTTATTCACAAAACCTTTATTACTGCTAGCATTAAGATTAAGAAAAACCATGGAATAAGTGAGCAACATTGGAAATTGTTGTAATTATAAATTATATCTACAACTCCTATTTCATCTCAGAGTGCACATAAGAGAAATGCAGAATACATAACTTCAGCTCACATGTGGATTTGGGCAGGAATCAAGAGATCTATTCATCCCCTTGCAGTTCCTCAATAATGAATGACACAAATTGCAGAAAGATAAAACCCAAAGCTATGTTATTTATTACAGTGTGTCAGAGGGCTTAAATACAGCTTAAAACTGGGTTTGGGTGCCTTTATCTCAGGGGAAGTGAAGTCTAAGTGGTTAGGCTGACAGACAAGGATTTAGAGGAATTTCCAGCTGTAGCACAGACTTCATGTGAACACAAGCATGTTAGTTGATCTGCCTGAAATACTCTACAAAACACAAATAGTCATTACCCTCAGAGGGACCCGTGTGAGAAATACTTTACTGAGATCATGAGATACTTGAACAAGCATTGTATCAAAATTTGACAAATACTGGAAATATACAGTTACTTAAATGGCACAGATAACCTGAACAGATAATTTTCCTTAAAAAAATAAAATTGTAAAAAAAAAAAAAATCACAAAAATATCATTCAAGACCTCTTCAACATAAGATAATAACTGGGACAAATAATCATGCAGGAACTATCTTCAGATTTAAATTTGGTTTTAATAATAAATAATAACAATTTAATTACTTGTTTGATTTTTTTTTAATTGTGATTTGCAGTTTAGAGAACAGGTGCCAGGATGCTCAAGCCACGACCTGCAAAACTTTTCTGCTAAACCAGGAAAACCAACATAGACCCAGGCTGCAGGTTACAAATACCAGTCCTGTGATGAAGCATTCAGACAAAGAGTGAACTGCAGTAATGTCTGACCCAAGCTTTGATCTATTTCAATGACTGTAGAATTATTGGATGGCCAAACCCCCCAAGGACTGCCACGCATTCCCTATGGATCACCACATACCCTAAACCAATTTCTGTTTTAAAAATATAACCTATCATCCTACTGTGATCTCCCAGACTGTCTGTGAGCTGCACCTGGGCCCACATAATGAGAAGAAACATAAATAACAAACTAAATATGCATATCCACACATACTCCAGCTCCAAAAAAAGCCAAGCCAGGACTGCAGAAGTCCCAGGCAATGCTCCAGGCCCAGACTGATGAGGCACCAAAGCAGCAATGCCCTTGATCATCAGGAGCATCATTCCCATTTTGCTGTGTCTGTTTCCCACCTTGCAGCATGCAGTTGGTGGCCTGGTAAAAGCTGTGAAACTACATAAAAGTTGTGAGAAAATATAAAATGTTTAAAAAGTAGCCTTTTCAGTCTTCTGGCTTCAACCATGAAACAAAATCATCACATCTGCCACTTCTAGAATTGTTAAGCTCTCTTAACAGTTATTCTATTAACACACAAATGACATAAATGTTTCTTTGCTTTTACTACCAGCTGTTGCATACACACAGCATTCTCATTTTGTTTCTTATTAATTCATCACCAAATACTTTAAACTGTGAGAAGTTGATTTTATAGTATTTTTCATATTTCTATAAAAATAGAGTCTGAAATACTTAGGTTAAAAAGTTCATGATTTTCTGTTATAAAAGTAAGTAAATCTTAAACCCATGCTAAGATAATTGGTCATTTAAATATGCTTAAGAGAGAACATATTTGGTTTATCGTGAGTCAACATAATTGAAATACATACAGAAAACCTGTTCCATAATTACCTATTTAGATCACTATTGTAACAAAGCTTTTGAGTTTTATAAACATTCCCATCTCTTCAAACTCTATTAATTTTAATCTGCAATGTTATGTACATTGACCATAGGAAGAGGAAGACATTTTAGGAGAGAGGTGTTAAAATTTTAAACAATAGAGTGTTTATTAGGATTTCTTGGAAACTGTACCAGCTTGAAGCAGCAACAATAATGGACTGATCTGCCACATTGAATGGAAAACTTAAGTCCTCCTTACTCAAATAACTTATTTAGAGGTAGGTTTTCTTGGGGTTTAAATCACATTTTGGGGGTTGGACAGCAGGCCTTCAAACTATGATCTGCATGTTATCACTAAGGCATATTTCCCTGAAGTATAGCTTTGGTTCACATTTTTGAGAGTATAGGCTAAGAAATACAAGTTCTTGACAGCTCACATAGATTTGATCTGGTTTCTTTTTTTTTTTTTTTTTAAAGGAAAAATAAGATTTTTTATTTGTTTGTTTGGTTTAATTTAAAGTAACATAAACCCCAAACAATATCTATTCATACCCTGCAACATCACAAATTGAAAGTTCTCAAGGAAACACAGGGCAGTGTCTAGAAATTGCTGTCAACATCAACCAAGTCTCTGGATTAATATGCCAGCCACATTACCCATAATCTGCTTGAAGCAGCTTATGCAACTCTGGTTTTCTATCAGACACACAAATCAGAGCTGTTGATTTGAATGCAAGTAAACAAACAAAAACAAGAAATCCTTTCCCTTAATCAATTATCCACACAATGTACCTTACATGTATAGTACAGAATTGTGAAATCTACATACAGGATTCAATTCCCCAGCAAGAATTGTGGTCAGAAGTTCTAAATGCTGGGTTTGAGCACTCTCTTATCAAATGAAACACAAACAAAGACACAAAGAGGAAGAGACCTCCACATTAAAAAAAAAAAAAAAAAAAAAAAAAAAAAAAAAAAAAAAAAAAAAAAAAAAAAGAAAAGTACTTGCATGAGATTTCTTTAATTAAAGGTGGCAGGGAAGTGTTAGGAGAAGACAGGCAACATCTCTCTCAAACCCACCTTGGGTATGTAAGATTCTTACTCATAGGCCCAATAGCCACCTGTGTAACACCACTGGCATTTTACTGAAGTGACTTAAATTAGATATTATATTAGATAGCCTATTTAATCAATGACTAAGTTCTTAGGTATACAAACTACTAACCTGCTATTTACATTTTTCTACAGTGTCATATTTTAATGAGATTATCATCTGGTTTTTTGAAGAGCCTACTCCTACCTCTTTCAGTAGGGAGCTTTGGAAACTAATAAGCACAAGTGTTTTCTGCAATGAAAATGTGCCAGAGATATACGTACTAAATTAAAATTCTTTGTTTGAGACTGATCAAAATAAACACAATTAATAAATTTGGAAAATTAGCTTTTCTTACAGAAAGCCTTCCCTTTCAACTACTCCGATTCAAAGTGACATTATCCATACAAAAAATGAAAACCATTCTAGTTGTGTTTGAAAACAACATGTGTAAGACAGAAAGATACAGCCAGGTGGGATTATTACTCTATGGATCTGCCTCTCTCTGATGTATTTCTTACCTTTCCACTGCTCAGCACTCTTCTTTCTAATTTCCCACTTTCCTCTAACCCCGCTTCCCTTCACTTGACCCATGACAAACCTGTTTAGGAGCAAGGGAAATCACACCAAACCCCACACAGACATCTCTAATGACTCACCTTTCCTCTCTGGTCACAACTCTTTCCCCCTTCCATGCCTTAGCAGTTTGAAGCAGTTGGTGTGGAGATCTCCAGCTCCATCCTCAGTTCCCTCCAATTTTGTTCCTGCAGTTCAGGCCCTATACCTTCTGCTCCTAAAGACCTTAATGCCCTTCCTACAGCTCAGCACTTGGAGCCCCCACACAGCCTCTCTTCCCAGGTGGCTGAGAGACCACCTGGGACACGCACAGTCACTCTTCTCATCTTCTATCATTCCCATAGGTTTACCTCCTGCTTCTCCAGGCATCTAATAAGGCAGTATGTACACATGTGCAACTATTTTTAAAATGCTTGGCTGCTCTGTCCTATCCCCTGTGCTGACAACTGGGGCGCACGTCAAAGCTGCACAGATTAGATTATCCAACCACAGACAGGTGTTAGCAAAGGCTAATGACTTACCTCTCATCAGCCAAACAGCAGCAACTCTCTCCCTGGCTGCTACCAGAATATCCCAGGTGGAAACTCAAGTGATGGTGTCTGTGGATACCAACAATGAGGAGCAGGTGATTAATCTCTGCAATCACAGTCTCCATACCCAAGGAGCTCCTAAAACTGTGCCACATGAAGTCTGGCTTTCAGCAGATGAGCTGTAGGAAAACTAAACAGTTAAGCAGTGTGCAATCTCTTTTTTTCTTGTTTAAATTATGTGTAGGTGGTTTTGCTTGTTTTTTTAATGTCATTTGCAGCAGGATACTTAAAACTAAGAAAATAGCATATAACTAAGAAAGCAGCAACTGCCTTGGTTTTGTGGGTGATTCAAATGAAAAGGTGGAAAGGGGAATAGGAATTAACATGAGATGTTCCTGGACACAGCATTGCACATAAACAAGGCTACAACAAGAAATCCCTGTCAGACAACCATAGATTTTCCTTGCAAACCAACAAGCACACAGAATTGAGATGTTTCAGACTCTCATTGTATGGCCCATTTACAACAGCCTGAGGATCAGAATTCTGACAGCAATAAGACAATAAATATATTTGGAGCAATGAGAATTTAAACCTCATCATAGATTAAAATTTTCTATTTTTCCCAGAAACAGAAGAGACAGCTATCTCCAAATTCTCAATCCAACTCCAGTATCTTGAGGATACTATTCCTCTCTACAATTATCTTCAGAAGATGACAGATGGCTAAAAATACAGTGTTTAATACAAGCCATCCTGAATTTTACATGCTGCTTTTGCTCAGTATCTGGCTGCAGCAAGTTCTTTCAGCTGCTTTGCACAACAAATGATGAGCTACAACAAGATGATGAAGTTTACAGACATACTCACAAAGTAGTTTGTGGACTTAACAAAACAGTGTGGGATCACTCCAAAAGAACTAGGGGACACAGATAATCAGAAAGAATTTTACCTTTCAAAGGTAAGGTAAGGTAAAAGTAACATGTCAAGATTATCACACATGTTAAACATTGTTCAAAGGGTTTTAGACAACTTGCTTGGGCCACAGACAAGATCAGGAACCATTAATGAGTCCCAGTCTGAGCCCAGTCATGTTATGAAGAGATATCACAAGTTACCTTCCCAGGTGACAGAGACAATTCCCACAAATACAAAAACAGCTGTAAGTGGCCCCATATGCCCATGCAAAACTGCACCATTTCTTCTTCAGCTTTACAAAGGCCACAAAAACTGGCTACCTCTGTCTAGCTCACAGCTGTGGTCAGCAGTGACTATGTTTATCTTTCTTGTCCCATCTTCAGAAGGATAGAAAAAAGGCACATATGGACTAAAACTGGAAAATTAGGAGTAAACCCTATCCTCTGAAAAATAAGCAAGTAACAAAATAATATGCAAACCTAGTATCAATAAGATTAAAAAGCTAGGAAAGGTAGGAGTGAGGCATCTTGTAAGCTGCTCCAGCCAGTAAGAAAGCTAGGAAGGTCTGGTATTTGTGTAGAAATCCTGTTGCCATAGCAAAGGAAGAATAAAACATCAAAAAGAGTATTTCACTGCCCAAAATCAGAATCAAGAATCTGTTCAGAGTCACAGAATCAGATGACTTATGCCTCTCTTCCCCAAAATGAATCTCTTCTCCCCAGTGTTCATACTTCCTTGTCATCCAAACAAATATTTCACAAAATCCTTAGCAAGCTGATTCCAGAGGAGCTGCATGTTTGCCTTTTATTTCAGTTGTCTCATACCTGTGGATGGTTAATTTTTGTTTCCCACAACTGTCTGGATACAGCCACAGCTGGTTTTGTTCAACCCATGACAGCCACGTTATAAAAACCCATCCAGTAATGTGCATCCACAAGGTATCACTAAACATGTTACTACAGGACTCAAGATCAATGTCTGCAAATTTTAGCAAGAATGACTCTAATAGCAGAAAGGAATTCACACAAAACCTCCTCCCTGGTGTCATCTGTCCTCATCTCCATTAGCAATAATCCTGACATTCCAAGAACTCACAGGCTTCTGTCTGCACACTGCATTTCCCCTGCTTCTCACTGTAATATATTTGTAAGATTCAAACTTTTAAGCTACATCTTCTAGTACCTAGGCTATCCTGTTACAGCTGTACTTGAATTTTTGAAAAATCAAACAAACTGCTTTAAAAGCCTCAATAATTCATCTTCTCTGGAAATGCAGCCATTGCATGATTGTTAATGGTGGGTTTGGAAAAGGTAAGTAAGCTACTCATACTTCTGAACATACCACCTGTGCTTTGTTAAAAAGGAAGCAAACAAACAAAAGCCCCAAATCAACAAACAAAAAACCCAACAACAAAAAGAACTAGTATTAGTAGAATAAACTATTAGCACTGCTGACTCATTATACTAACCTTAAATCAGTGCTCAGGTTAAGACTGAGTTGCCAGGAATCAGCTTATTACCTCCTGCTCCTGCAAAAAAACTCCTTTCTGCAGCTTCAGACCAAATGTTGACAACATAAACTCCCAGTGTTGAGATATCAAAAGAAATTAATTATTCCAACATATTAAAGTACTATAAAGTTGTCTGTGCTGCACTGTAGTAACATTTACATTGCTATTGTTAAAATCCCCCGCTATTTTATCATTATCAACTCACAAATTATTAAAATTCCCCAGTTGTGGTTATTGCTGGCTAAATCTACAACAGCTGTGAGAAGTATTATTCAACCTAGAAAACGCTTCTATTTGCAGAATTTGCTGCCTACAAAAGAGCTAGATAAAAGACTGGTCTTCCAGCAACACCCTTGCTAACTGAAGCACACTTCACACTTTTACTCCTGGTGTTTTGGAAGGATGAAGCCAGCCAGGGTGAGCACAGCATTTCATACCATCCAAAGTTCTCCGATTCTCCGTGCTGGGGAAAGCCCGGTGCAGCTGCAGGATCACAGCTACTGCCAAGCCAGTACTTCTGAACTGGGTGTATTCTTCTAGCACTGCCTCAGGGGCTACTGAATCGACAGAGACCACACCTTTACTCGTTACTCTTTCTCCTCAGTAATCAGCAGAATTAAAGAAATCTATTTAACCACCTGTATTTTACATGTTTTGGTGAAGCTTAGAAGAAAGGGTAAGTAAACTCAATTCATTCTGTTCCATTTCCTAGACAATTTCTAACCATAGAAAGTGAGAGATGTTGTCCCTGTGATTATGGAGGTTCCCTGTCCTACAGTATTCTGACATAAAATGTTAATGTACACAAAACAAAGTACAAAGAGACAACTCAGATCTGAAAACAAATCAAATATCAAAACTATTACTTTGAATAGCTGTACAACACACAGTTCAGTATACAATTCAGAGAAATGGATTTTCCTAGATTTTCAATTCAAGGAACCATTTAGAACTTACAGACTTATCATTTAAAACAGTAGTAGGTTTCCATTTTGCTCTGACAGCAAAGAAACATATATGTTAGTCCTGAAATTTGTCACTAATTTTGTTGGGATTTTAGGAAAGATTTGAAAGCTCATGACTCTTTTGGGACATGATTCTTTTAAATATTTTAGCTACAATTTAAAAGCTTCTCTGAAATCTCAGACTCACAGGAGAACACCAACTAAATTTATAATGATTAAATAAATATATGCTGTCACATTCCATTGTACAGGGGGAAAAAATCAGCAATAGCAGACAAAACTGCAAGAGTATGAGAGAATAGCTACAAAGACACTGCATATGCCATTTTGGTTATGTTTAAAACAATGCAGTAGAGGAAACACATTAGAGCAGGCTCTTCCACTCAGACTTGTTTAATCCACACTGCAACACCTGGAAGCGCAGGTTTGAGAGGAGGGTTGAATTCTGATTGAATTGTTTATTTTTTTTTTTTTTTTTAAT